>NQII01000110.1:1370186-1392915 GCA_002778355.1 Clitarchus hookeri
ATGTAAACATTGCCATGTGACTGCCACATGGCAATGTTTGTTTACCTTTGGCGGAAGGATACGAAATGGGCTTGAAAGTAGATATTTAGCAGGGCTTCAAGAAACACTCTTCCAGTCGTGAACCGACTATATACATACATATAGTCATTGTTTGCACGCAGTTGTGCATTGCTCTTGTTTTTNCTCTTCCAGTCGTGAACCGACTATATACATACATATAGTCATTGTTTGCACGCAGTTGTGCATTGCTCTTGTTTTTACACTCAAGGCCAGTCTCTTCCAACTGTCTGCTTCACCTGTAGATGTTCTTCCGAGATAGTGGATTACTACCAAAANTGTAGATGTTCTTCCGAGATAGTGGATTACTACCAAAACACATGCGGAAACATCTTTGTACAACTGTAATTGAACCAGTCTTCACTGTCTGTAACACGAAATGTGGTTTCTGCTGGTCACTCACTATTTTTTCTGTGCTAGCGATCTTGGTGAAGCAGTGACAAAATGTCATAGGCACACCAAGGAGAAATAGAACTTTCAGAGTTTTCCTTCACAACTCTCCCTGTAAGGGTTTCTATCGTANGTCATAGGCACACCAAGGAGAAATAGAACTTTCAGAGTTTTCCTTCACAACTCTCCCTGTAAGGGTTTCTATCGTAATCTTTTACATTTTGGTAGCAGTGAGAAGTTGTTTCATTCTTTTTTACTTTTCCTATATATGAATTAAAAATAATTTTACTAACTTGCTCAGTTAAAGCTCCAAAATTACTTCCAGACTGTTGGTTGCATATCTACATCTCATCAAAATTGAGTGTAATAGAAACATTTTTACTAAAAACAAGTGTGTTAACTAATTTTATATTGATTCTGTATTTGTCTTAGTGAAATTTATTTATTTATTAATTTTTTTCAAGGAAGTGCAAGCCATGAAAAATATTGATGAGTTGGAGGCGTTCATGTTGAAACATGGTGAAAGTATTGTGGACATGATGGGAGCAGAAATAGACAGGATAGAAATGAAACTGAGGGTGAGTGTACATTATTGTTTAGAAAGTACTGTTTCACAAAGCAAGGCAAACAAAGAACTGCAGTTCAATATAATAGCTACAAGTACCTCAAAATTAGAACAGTTTGCCCAACAGTTGTTAATTTGTCAATAAATTTTTCACAAGTATGACTTGCTTTGCGAATCAATCCAACTATTTAAACTTTAAATAATAGATGTTGCAAAAATACTAAGCAGCATTTCTTAAATTATAGCTGGTAAATTTAAGTTTGTGGAACTTATGTGATAAGCTGAGCTACCACATAACTTAAAATTAGTGATGGGGCAATTTAATTATAAATTCATTGATTCTTCAATTCTAGAAATTATTTTCTGAGAAGAAAACACTTTATTTTACTCATATATAAATTAAATTGTTACACATTCCTATTTTAGTAAAGGAATTTTCTGTTCCCCCCCCCCNCTTCCAATTTGAATTATGTAAATAATAATAATAGTTATTATTATTACTATTACATAAATTATCAGTTGGCAAAGTTTATAAAATCGCATAATTCTGATTGCAGCAGATATTTGGTTTGTAGATCTTTTTTAACATGACTACATTTTTAGTCATGGTGAAAGTATAAGCATTTGGTTTTTGAGGTTAACCACATCTATGTATGTTAATAAAATGCAGCAACATGGATTATTATTATTTATCGGTGGCGGAGAATCATCTTGCACTGTGTATAAATTTACAGTATGAAAATTTCAAGAGGTGGGAAAAGTATCAGATTACTGAGTACACAATCAAGCATCATACACATTTGCATGGAGTTAGAAGTTTTCAGAAGCACATAGGAAAACTTTCTGAGATAAATTAAGCTGTACAAAATCTGAAAAATGGATAGGCCTACAATGTTAATTATGCATTTGTCACGCCGTATCAACTTGTTCGAGCACATATTATTTATAACCATATTTGACTTGTTAACACAATTTACAACCTTTTCCAAGTACATTTATAACTGTTCTTATTAAGTAATGAGATTCAAATGAAGTTCAGAATCAAAAATTAAAACAAGAATATTGAATCTGTAAAAATGTTGAATCTTCTTAGCTTATTTAAAATACAAAACTATTAATTTGTATCAAAATTAAATATTGGACTCAGCAGTGAGCTATAAATTTACAAATTTATAATCTCACATTTATGACATCAATCATTAAATTTGAGTAGTTCAAAGTCAATAAGCAAAGTGACACAGAAGGATACTAATTTCTTTAACTCCCATACACATTGTAAAATGTAATGAAAGTAGTAAGTTTAGTGCAGTAAATGTATCTGCCACCTATACAATAATTACACTTTTGTTTTGCACCCATTATCATAAACATCTACTGCTGTTTCCAGTCGTCATCTGAGTCAGCATAGTGAAATGTTTCCATCTCTTCCTATCTCTCCACGAATCTTCATCCTTGATCTTATTCCAGTCTCTCCCCTTGTCTGTACCCCTGCAATTGTGTGTTCCGCCCACCTTTTTCTCGGTCTTCCTTGGGGTCTTCTTCCTGTGTATTTAATTTCCATGATGTTTTTGGTAGAGTTCTTCCGATACCATGTTTTCCGATACGATACCACTGCTGATACCCCGATACCAATGCCCTTCCCTCTTGTTTGTTGTTCCAGCTCACCATTATTGTGCAAAAATATGAGAAATAAAAATTAAAAAGGAAGAGATTTTCCCAATTTATCTGCAGTATAAACACAACACAAGACAGTAATGATTAAACTAATGTCTCTATTAGAAAGATAGCTAGCAAAATTAAATGATCACCAGTTTTCAATACACATTACTTAAGATATCGCAAATTTTCTTTTAAAAATACAAGCTGATTATCATGGTCAGGAAGTAGGAGACTACAGCTGACAGGAGACGTGCTTAAGTAATCATCCAATTCACATTCAATACTTGTTTCACCACCTGCAAATCTTTTGTTTTTAGTTTTCTGGCTTAGTAGTCTTTTGGTTACCTATTAAACCATGGAAATTCAAAATTAAGTCAGATACACCTGTAATTTTTATTAAAAAAATCGTATTAGCATACTTGAAATACTAAATGTTACTAGCCTGCAAGAGAGTGAGTTGATGAGTTTTAGTTACGTATTCACATTCATCAGGAGCAGCATCCAAACAGCTCTGATTATTTCTTCAGAAATGAGTTTTCTGCACTTTATCAGAATGCTTGCCTCATCATCAAAGAAACTGGTTTTGTACCTAGGATCCAGTACTGTTGCCAAAATATTAGCCTTGGAGTCAACAAGTGGAAACCTTCTAACCAGCTCTGAATGAAGGTCATTCAACAAACCTGATACATTCTGTTTTTCAAAATTTCCTTGCAACTCAATTAAAACTGCTTTCAGACTATGAATAAAAGGCCAAACATTAGCTAGAGAAGTGTCTCGCTTGCTTATCTCTTGAGTGAATTTAGCAAAATGTGATAGAACTGTGAGGACATTGTCAGCTAGGACCCATTCTGATGCTTGCTAATTGGTTACTTGTTGGAAATGGTTTGCAACAACTGAAACAATAAAAAATAAGCTCAGAATCAGGTAGGGCTTATTACTGTAAATATATATTTCCAAAGCAGTGTAGAAAATGAGAAATGCAGTTTGAATGAAATAATAGTATAGGCCTATATTGCTCTGTTTCATAATTTTTTAAAAATTAAGTAATTAATTTAAATAAAATGTATAGTTATTTAGTGTGGATGATATATGAATAAAATGTAACCTTTACAAACCATTGAGAAACACTATATAATTAATGTGTTGAATACACTACCTGCAATCACATTTTTCTGTTCAACAAGTTGCTAGAGCATCATAAATGTAGAATCCCATCTAGTAGGCTCATCTTGCAGCAAACATTTCTTTTTCTGCCCTAGTGATCACTGTGCTTCATTCAAAGCTTTCACGCCAGATGTGAAGTGTTTAAAAAAATCCAAAAAGTTGCTTTGCAATTTTGAGTAGGTTCCTTACATTTCGATGGTTTTAGAATTGCTTGATTGACAACCTAAAATAAAATCTGATTATAAAATATTTAAGTTTGAACACTGAATTATCAAAACAATGAAATAATTAGCTAAAGGTGTACCAAGTGGTACATTAATATGTTACATTAAACATATAAATTCAGTGTATTGGCAGCTAAGTTCATTAATATTGGAGCATTTAAGTTATTTAAATTACGTTTAACAGATTGAAAATGACTCTGTTTAGTATTTAGTCATACGCATGATAATTCAACTTACCAAATGAGCAGAGCAACCAACATGTAGAACATTGAGTTTTCCTACTGCTGTGACCATATTGGCAGCATTGTCAGTCACTACTGCCTTCACCGCCATTGAAATATTCCATTTTGCAAAAGCTGCTTTTAAGTTTTTGAATATCAACTGGGAGCTGTGTGTAGCACCTTCAAATGGCATCATTTCCAAGAGCAAATGGTGCTTCTCAAAGTTATGGTCATGGAAGTGTGCCCTGATGGGGATGTAATCTCTATTTCCTACAGATGTCCAAAGGTCTGATGTAATACACATTTCTTCAGCACAATTCAAGATCTCACTTACTTTTGTCGTTGCTTCTTCATACATGTCTGGTATCAGGGTATTTGCAAAGAATTTTCTGCCAGGAATCTCGTACTTTGGACATATCTGGCTCATTAAAACATGGAAACCTTTAGTTTCCACAAATCTATAAGGTAATTTATTCAGACAGAGCATTTCACCAATTGCTCTGTTTATTTCTTTTGCTCGTCTGTCATTCTTATCATACTTAGAATTCTTATTGAAAGCATCTTTTAGAGTTAGTTGTTTACTCTCGTCTAAACATGTATTATCTTCACTCTCTTTAGGTAAACTATGACTGGTAGATGCAAATTAATTTTTTTCTTCTTGATTTCTCGATTCTAAGCTTGCAGTTTTCAACATATTTTGATGTGCATCACAACGTGTCAGGTGCTTGTTTAGATTTGATGTGGTAAAACTGCTTTTATCTTTACCACCCCGAGACACTATTTTACGACACTGGTTGCATTTTGCTTTACTTACGTCCGTAAAGTCTTTAGAAAAGTGTTTCCACACACTAGACATTTTAATGCAGTATGTAACAATTAATGGGTGCCAAAAAATGCATTGCATGTGTAAATAAACACGATAAACAAAAATCAATTAGGATTATGCTCAGACAGTCAAATACGTTACGCATTTGCGAATGTTCTGTGTTAAGTATTTTTTGCAGAGTCGTGTCCGCTAGCATAAAGTATTTAATAACCACAGACGCAGACTTAATAAGTTTTACCACTAGTCCATACAGATGGTAATTGCATACGCCGGCTTTTAAATTTGATCAACTCTGTGTCTTTTCGTTTGTAGTCATGTATTGTTCCTCTGATTTGTTAACATTTTTATGGACAACTTATTGCAGCACGCCATCTGGAACATAAATACTTTACAACAGTTACATGCTGCAATATTTATTTCCTGCAGTGAAAGTTAGTTAAAAAATATTTTCAAACAGCTCACAATATCAATGTTTCTTAAGTGTAAAGCATACATTTCACTTTGGCGTAGTTCCATTTTTCATGCCAGACGATAATAATAACAGGCAACAAAAAAAAAATTCCAAACATATACACGCAAGAATAGAGAACACAGTGGTAGTTACAGAATAGTTATCAGTGCAGCCGCAAGAGGTCAACGTAAATATTCAAAATGGTATCAATTGTAGTTCGCAATATAGCCACCCAGAGTGCAGCGAAATGAAAATTCTCCACTTACATCCATGATATATATTTATCTATGAACTCCAGCCATTTATTTGTAAACAAATGTACGCGTGTGATAGAAAATCTGTGATGTTTGCCATTAAATCCAGGTCTTTTTGTATGTTTAAGGTTCCGTAAAAAGGGCAGGGCTGATTAATATTGTAAAAGTACACCCACACCATATAATTTTTGTGTCTAAAGAAAGTAATAACCTGATTTTATTGTCTATAACTGATACCAATGTATCGCCCCGATACCATACCCAATACAGATACATTAAAAAAACGTTAAGTATCGGTCGCTACCGATACTTGGTATAAGTATCGGAACAACTCTAGTTTTTGGGCAGCCTCTGTCCTTCCATTTTCTGCACATTTCCATACCACTTCATTGTAGCCTTTTCAGTAATATCATTCAAATCCTACTATACTCCTGCTCATGCTTGTATGACTTTGTCTCTAATCCTGTCTTGCCTTGTTATTGCCAGCATGCTCCCTTGTACTCATCACCTTTATTATTCCTGCATCCCTCTTATCCATTGCCCATGTTTCTGCTGCATACTGCGTGACAATCAGCAGGTTGTAAGCCATGTTGTTATGCACTGCTTTCCAAAAAATAGCTTCTTGCTGCATAAATGATTGTGTTGTTTATAAAGCATTCAAATCCATACTGTAATGAGTTGTCGCTGATATAAATATTAAATGCATACTATATATTCAAAATTAGTTTTTTGTAGGGATGGGTCAGTTCGGTTCTTTGGTTCCAATTTATACCGGTTCTTGAGGTTTGACTCGGAATCGGTTTTGGGTTAACAATAATTACTCGGTTCTTGGTTCTACACAGCAATGGCAAAACTCTGTTGTTACAAAAATAACTATGGTATTTATTCATGTATAGCTCCCCCCTTCTTCCCAACACAAAATAAAAAATTTCTGGGGTGCATGCTATACACAGAAAAACAATTAAGGAGTGGTAGTCTTAAACTGTTCCTCCATGTTTGGAGGGAAAAGTGTATGGGATTAGTCTGTTCTCTCATCTCTGGCTCTTACATCAACACTCCTCCTCCCTTCTCTTTCTCTCTCAGCCCTCTGCCATAAACAACACTGCTAGCCAATGGATACATTCCTCCAAGCCTTCTTTGTTTGGAAGGATGGCCCTGGGGAAGGGGGGGGGGTGAGTAAGAGAGGAAGAAGAGACGTTTTTTTTTCGAGGTGTCACATTCCAGCAAGGCAAAAAAAAACCGGTGAGTCACTGTGTAAAAGACGCAAAAAAAAAGGGCAGTCCTGGACACCATAAAAGAAGCAAAAAAAGATAAGAAATCCAGCTGCCCACCACAGCTGTTGACTTCCTTTAACGAACTTTTGTAGGTTACCATCATACAGCACGCCACAATGTTGTGGTTTGAGGGCCACGAGTTATTTAATTAAAGTATTTTCCAAACATATCACAATCACCACATATTAATGTAAAAAAAAAATAATTTTTTACATATTTACTAACCTTAAATAAATTTAATACAACAAGTTTATCTGTATACATTAAAACTTATCTTCACACTTTGTTATTGTTCAATTCTTCCATATAACGGTTAAATAAAACATTTAATGAATTTTACCTGCATTGGTTTAATAAAGTTGCAAGCAAAAGGCAAGTATTCAAAATACATAGAACCGAATACTGGAACCGATATTTAAATTGTAGAATCGGCACCGGAACCGGAATCGACATTTTTGGTTATTCGACCCATCCCTAGTTTTTTGTAAATAGAGTGTAACATATTACATAATACAGTACGAGCATATTTAACCATATGCAGAGAATTACTTAGATGTTAAGCAGCACTCACACTTTCTTAAGCCTAGTGGTTCCAACCCTTGCGAGACTGTGACCCAGTAAATTTGATTTTGTAATGCATACAAGGGCCTCGACCCAACAAATTTACTTGTAAAATATCTCATCCAATTTTTTAATTTATTCATTACAGAATTAATGAAATCTTTTAGCATACTGTAGTTTCCTGAGGCAAACATACTTAGATAGTAGTAAATATAATTGTTTTCCTACTCTAAAGGGGGGAAGTGTCATATGCTATACAAAGGCCAGGATAGAAAGCTGCAGCAGGCGTACATGCTCCGCGTGGTATATTGCAATGCCGAACAAAAGCAGCCGATGGACCAATAAACATTGACTTAGAAAGTCCAGAGAGCTTTTTTCACCCGGCAGTCATAAACAAGGTCACTGGGCGATCCAGGGAATTAATAAGTATCCTCAGGTGTGGTACGGAGAGAGTAATCTGAGCTCCAGCACGATGATGGGTGGCATTCTTTGATGAAGTTCAACTAACAGGTATCTGTGGCTGATCCCAGTGAGCTTGAGTGCATTAATTTCATTCACTTATTTTGTATTTGGTAATTGTACAGCAACTATTGAATGATAATATAATAGGATTAAAGACAAGATATCTATTGAATAAAAGCTCACTACATTTAACTTTGTATTTGTTATGATAATTAAAACACCTGCCACCTGTGCAAATCTGATGCTATTTTAATATTTATTTAGCTACCACCCTCAAAAAACCAGTAGGTCAACTTCCACTCTGCTACCTTCTAGCTGTCGTCGTCCGATGATAACGGTCGGGATACGACAAAATATCCCAGTCTTTTACCTCTAAGCTCACCCTCTATTTTCTCAATTCTCTGCCATCCGCCCAGACTTGGGCATGACCATAATCCCACAACTCTTCAGGCTCACACCAAGCTTACATTGGAACTGCTCTCTATCTCAGTCTGAGTGTCTGGCTACCAGTGATACTGCAGCTTCTCTGAGCACAGGTGGTGCTGAGCAAGACTCACTACAAGACATACTCAGGGACTTGGCTATCAATTGACACTGCCGCTTCTCTAGGCACCACTGACATGAGGAGCGGGGTACGCGTACGCCATGATCAGGTGGAGTGATGCTCTCCTTTGAAGAAAGTGATCCAATCCCCGGGGCACTGGCACCAGAGAGAAGCTCCGGCTCTCTGGATGGTCCGCTTTCTCCTCCACTACACACCTAGGTCTCATTGCTCCAGCACAAGTCCATGCCGAAGCCTGAGTCTTTGCCTTGCCATGTGCCCCATCACCAAGGAGGGAGGGCAAAGGCTGAGAAAACGGTTATAGCCCAGGCTTAGTTGACTGTGGAGCAGGGAGCAGACTGCCAGAGGGTGTACGAGTCGTTTGCGAGAGGAGGCCGCCTGTTAGTGGACTGGCAATACCACTACACCTAGTCTATGGCAGCAGTAACATACAATCATCAGCTTCAGTGCATCATCAGCATACTGCACCAGCTGCTTTGCCGTACCACTGGCCATAACACCACTGCCTCCTACCCTGCCGAAACACCATCACACCACCACTAGACCTGCTTCTCTCGCATCTGTAACACGCCAATTCACCTTCCTCTCACTTCTGCCATCCTCAAAACCATCTCCCTGCATCCCCACAGGATTTAATTTCCTGGGTGATGATGCTGCCCACACCTACATCTCCCTGGGCCATGCATTAAATCATTTAGCTCCCAACGAAGGAAGTCAGACACTAAATACGCATTTAACAGAGCTCCGTGCTTCCAGGTTTCTATGAGGGAGTGGCTTTGACCACTGCCAGATGCCAGGTTGCACATCAAGTTTATGTTTTTCAGCCAGAATTTTATAGGAAAAAACAGTCCCCAGTCCATTGTGGTGCCAAGTACTGTGAAAAGCTGGGGTATTTAATTTGCCATTCATCCTTCGTGCCATTCTGTCCACACACAGGCAGGGAGGTTAACATACTATCCATTTGACATCTCCAGAACAACACGAGGCCATGTTGAAGACTGCATGTGTGCAGGAGTTGTGATTGGCGTAGCGGCTAGAGTGCTAGACTCCAACCAAGGTAGGGCTGGGCCGATGCCATTCGCCGATCACACTAACTGGTCGATTTTCAATATATCAGCATCATTAATTATCTGTTTATTCTCTGCCAATCACTACTGCCTATCTTTTCTTTTTAAATTAAAAATTAATTTTGTCTCTTGTGCATCTGCAGGTAGCATATTTTTTATTTAACTTTACTAACTTGCGTTTTTTCCAGTGAATAAGACAAGTTTTACATAATTTGGAAACGTCGATATTATTACTCTTGCAAACACNAACTTGCGTTTTTTCCAGTGAATAAGACAAGTTTTACATAATTTGGAAACGTCGATATTATTACTCTTGCAAACACCTCGAAAGTTGTTAGTTAACCTAAAGTTACTTGAACGTTGTACACTTTTGTTAGGCACTTAATTGTCATTAATCAGGTTGAAAAAATCTAATATTCTTGCTGAAATTTGTAACATGAAGATGTCCAGAAATGTACATACACCACAAAATCACAGCCATCAACATGAACAGTAAATAGGCGCTGACTCTGTAGGCCATATTGTAAAAATTGCTATCAGTGCTGCACCACAGAGTTTTCACGAAACAAGTCATGGCAGTAATTTATTTTTTCCTCTGTCTTTCGATGTTTTAAATATGTTGAAACTATAATACGTAAATTTTACATTAATTTGCACTGAATGTTGCTTTGGAAAAGGTTCGTGGTATGTCGTTTTACTATGAAATTTGGCCAAGTTCAACACAAAAAATTTGAACATGCAAATGTTTCCAGCAACGTTAATTTAGTGCATTTTTTATGTTGCACAAACTACTGTAAAACACATGTATATATTTATCGTGGTGGCTAAAAAAATATTAAAAAATATTTTGCTCACCCTGGCTGAAATGCAACTTCTTACTTCTGGCAATGGAGTACTTAATTTATAAATGATTTAATAACTGGTTACCGTGTACCCTGTAAGGAAATTGCAATAAAACAGAGGTCAAATATATTATTTAAAAACTAATGCCATAGAAAAAATTAAAAATAATAACCTCTACTATTTATGGTGACCAAAACATCTTGACAAATTTGAATTCGAACAACTCGGAAACATACCGATAATAAAGTACATAAATGCCAATACNGACCAAAACATCTTGACAAATTTGAATTCGAACAACTCGGAAACATACCGATAATAAAGTACATAAATGCCAATAATACCACAGGGTCACTCCCTGATTTTCACATGTGGAAATCATGCCAGACGATATTGTTGGTTGGTGGTTTTCTGGTGGATCTTCCATTTCCCCTGTCTTTGCATTCCAGCGCTCCTCCATATCCACCTCACTTCACTCTCATTGGCTCTCGCCTTGTTAAGAGCCGCCCAAACCNGACCAAAACATCTTGACAAATTTGAATTCGAACAACTCGGAAACATACCGATAATAAAGTACATAAATGCCAATACTACCACAGGGTCACTCCCTGATTTTCACATGTGGAAATCATGCCAGACGATGTTGTTGGTTGGTGGTTTTCTGGTGGATCTTCCATTTCCCCTGTCCTTGCATTCCAGCGCTCCTCCATATCCACCTCACTTCACTCTCATTGGCTCTCGCCTTGTTAAGAGCCGCCCAAACCNTTGCATTCCAGCGCTCCTCCATATCCACCTCACTTCACTCTCATTGGCTCTCGCCTTGTTAAGAGCCGCCCAAACCTCTCCACTCCACTCCTCACAGACATGGCCCAGTCAAAGTGGCAGGCTCTTATACAAAGTTAGACAACATTTTGTCTGCATGGTGATTTCAATGCTTGCGCTATCATGTCACAAATAATTTTCGGTAGTTTTTAGCTTGAGATTTATCTGACAGCCTTGGGAGCAGATATCTGACATCGGCAGATAACAGGAGAGACTTGGTTTAAATTTTGATTCAAGCATTTTTATTGGCCATTCAAATCTTCATATTCTGCACAACATTTCAGCATGACATCATTCTCATGTTGTTATTTTATGCCTCATTAATTTGTGTTCTGAAAGAGTATCTTGGTTTGGTATGATAGGTAGGACAGATAATTGCACAGTAACATTTTGTTTTCCTGTCATCGTAAATGGCCACCTTACAATAACAAATTATTTTTCATGTAGAATATTTTCAATTGATAATTGAGTGAATTATGGAGGAACCTTCCCCCACCATATTGGATTCTTAGTTTTGCTAGTTTATGTTTTTAAAAAATCCAAAAATACTCCTATACCCCACTAGTTACTAACCTTACACTTTAGTACAGACATATCAACTGAACTGTGAACTTGTATATTGTCAAAATATTAATTTTGCTAAATTTTGGCAGAATTAATTGTGTTACAATTTATGAGTTTGTAGTTTCCTTGTCTTGTATATGTTGCAGTGTAAGGTCAATAGCTAG
Organism: Clitarchus hookeri; assembly: GCA_002778355.1. Taxonomy (NCBI): domain Eukaryota; kingdom Metazoa; phylum Arthropoda; class Insecta; order Phasmatodea; family Phasmatidae; genus Clitarchus; species Clitarchus hookeri. The sequence continues at coordinate 1,382,317 of NQII01000110.1, forward strand.
TGGGGTATAGGGGTACATTTGAAATTTTCTTTTTTGAAAGCATAAACAAGCTATAAAAACCAAGAATCCAATATATTGTGGGGGAAGGTTCCCCTTAAGACACCAAGTGCTGTCTAGATATGTGACCTTTGCATGTTCNAGAATCCAATATATTGTGGGGGAAGGTTCCCCTTAAGACACCAAGTGCTGTCTAGATATGTGACCTTTGCATGTTTCCATATCACCCATTCATAAATTATAACAGTAATCATAGAAACAGAAATATTCAGTTTGACATAATATAAACTCGAACATTTTGGAATTGCGGATATGGGTTCAGTTGGCCTCCCCCTTTCATGCAGCTTTAGGGTCTATCACAAAAAAAATAAAATAACAGGCCATTTGAATTCCAAAGTTGTAATAAAAAGCATTACCTAAATATTTAATTAATAACTAAATTGCTTATGCAGTTGAATAGAGATTTAAAAGAATGTTCAGTACATTGTTATTTGTTGTGGGATGTGAAACTTTTGTTGGTAGGACACTCCCCTGCACCCATTAGCAAGAGCTGTAACTGTTGGCATCTCTTCTCCATCTAAATTTATCCAATATTTCATTTTTCTTTATTGTCTTGGTTACCATGATATTTTTTTGCAAAATTATCAGAGTAAGTAGAAAACATTGTTATTATGGGCAGTGTTATCTTTTGAAATTTTAAGTCTCTTTCGTTACACTAATTTGAAACCACACTGGTAAAGTTTGTTGGTACATAGATGTTTCTTTCATTATACTTAGAGATTGGGTGCTAATTCTATATCTAAACCATTAAGTAGGGGCCACGGTGGCAGAGCGGTTAGCCTGCTCACCTTCCATCAAGGCAAACCAGGTTCAGTCCCCGGCCGGGTCACTCCGGATTTTCGTAAGTGGAAATAGTGCTGGACGATGCCGCTGGTCGGCTGGTTTTCTCGGGGATCTTCAGTTTCCTCCCCCTTGCATTCCGGTGCTGCTCCATTCTCACCTCATTTCACCCTCATTGTCTCTCGAGATCTTGTTGTTAAGAGCCGTTAAAATCTCTCAACAACAACCAAACCATTAAGTAGTTTTTAGCTTAACATAAATGCTATTTTATTGGAGAAGGCAAATCATTTTCTTATTTATTCAAGGAAATCATTATTTAGATACATCTTAACAGTGGTTTTCCTCATCCCGGTATGCCTTTTTTTATTTGCTCCATAGCAATTTCTTAAAATCACAATAGTGTTTTTTGCCATTATGTCACCCATTTTATTGATCATTGTGTCAACAAGTTTGCTATTTATGAATAGTCTTTCCAATTTATGTTTCTGTTTAGAAATATTATAATTGTGATTTTTTGTTGCAGAAAAGTAATCCTGAAATTCGCCATTGTGATCTGGAGATTTTATAGGTACATATTACAGGTNTGATTTTTTGTTGCAGAAAAGTAATCCTGAAATTCGCCATTGTGATCTGGAGATTTTATAGGTACATATTACAGGTTTTTTTATGCAACAGGAAGCCATGTTTTATGTACCGTCATTGTTAACTTTAGTATGTAACTTACACATACTTAATTTATTTAATGTAAAAATGTTTGCATATGGTGTTGCAGTATTTATTGTTTAAACAAACTTATCATAAATCTAAACTATTTTATATCAGTGATGAATTGTCTACTGTGAAATGTTGAGCATGTTTTATAACATTTTTCTGTTTCATTATTTTGTAATTTGTGACAGGATTAAAAGTCACATAAAGTTTAACTGTCATGCTGAAAGTAATTGTAATTAAATTTTGTGAAAATAGTTTCTGAAAAGTATTGGAGCTTTGAAATAGGAAGTGGCTGCATTGAAACTGTCATCTTGGTTGATGCTGTTATGTGTGTCCATCTAGCAGCTGTAAATGTTAACTAAAAATTAAGCTATTGAAAATTACTAAAATCCCAAATGTTGTTTATGTTATTGGTACATGGCAGGTACAATTTAGTCCATCATAATACACATGTATAATGAGGTAGATCATTAAGATAATTGATGTAGAATTATTCTGTGAGCAATACAGAAATATTTCTATTGAACTATGTGATAACTGTGTGTGTGCAAATCCAAGATATGTTGTTAAAACTTCAGCAATAATGTTGGGCTTGACATATTTGGCTTGGTACAGTTGTAGCGTATTGTTACCAGCTTTTAGAAGATGTGTTTCAGTAAAATGTTGTATATTTACAGAGCTTTATTGCTACTAATTGCTATTCAATTCTCATCTCTTTTTGAGATTTTACTTTCTATTTTTATTGGGTTTTTTTGTATTTTGTACCAATCCTAAAAAAAACTCTTACGTCATGTGCCATAGTTACTGGAAAATTCATTACTTTTTTTAAAAATAAAGTTAGCTAGCGGAAACCACACACTGAATTTATGTAGACCATTTGTTTTAAGTAAAAGTATGGAAGGTGTACTTGCCAGTTGTTCAACATTGCTGCATTTTGGCATTTGCACAGTTGTAAATCCTATGTTTTTCGTAATGATGAGCATATACTGTATTATTTTGGCAATCAATGTGCGNGCATTTGCACAGTTGTAAATCCTATGTTTTTCGTAATGATGAGCATATACTGTATTATTTTGGCAATCAATGTGCTGTTTTGATTACCCACTTTTATTCCTCGTCTTTTGCTTGGATGCAAAAAAAATGATTGGTGCAAGTTCTACTTTTGNGGCATTTGCACAGTTGTAAATCCTATGTTTTTCGTAATGATGAGCATATACTGTATTATTTTGGCAATCAATGTGCGGTTTTGATTACCCACTTTTATTCCTCGTCTTTTGCTTGGTGCAAGTTCTACTTTAGTTGTTTGTGTGCTACAATTCATCATACATGAATGTGCTGACAGTATTAAAACACTAACTTAAGATATCTGTACAAGAGATTATATTTTCTTTCTTAGTGTTGTGGGGCTTGGACATCAGGTTCTTGTTATTATTTTATGTATATGTAGCCTTTTTGTAAATTAAACATTGGGTTTTTTTTCTTTTTTTTTTTTTCAATACTGTATAATTGTGAAATTTCCTCTAATTTGTGCTGTAGTGTTGGCAGAAATTTTGTTTTTTAATGCTCTGGAAAGCAAGACAGTACATACCAATTTAATGATCTAAAGCCAATTTATTTTGAAACCTCTTTAATACAAACCTCAAAGGGCCTAAATTTTTTCTGTTTGTAACAATGAGGTTTGTATTAATGGATGTTTGTAATATTTATAAAATATCTGGGAAAAAAATGTTAAGTCTTATTTAGCATGAAGACATTCTTACAACCAGTATGGCTGCTTTTTACCAGTGGATGCAACATTTCATTTAAATAAAAATAAACAGATATCTTTTATTAAGGACACAAATTGATATTAAATTGCTTTCTCACTCCAAGGGTAAAGAAAGGAACTTTGTACAAATGAGAACAAGGTTTCACTACATTGTGAAATGCAGCTTAGTATTATGTTTACTGCATAATCTGATGCCATGAGGTGCATTGATGGAAATATTTCATGAGATCACAAAACTTATTTGATTATGCAGTAGCACACTTGGCTCGTATTTGGTAAGTCTTGGGTGTGATTTCAGTTGGCTGCATGGGTGATTCCCATGTTGTCTCCCATGGTCATTGCAAGCTTAGAATCTTGTGTGTATGTATGTGTATGTCTATATATTCTCAATTTCCCACCCATTTAGTTGGTAACGTGTGGTAAAATAAGTNTTGTGTGTATGTATGTGTATGTCTATATATTCTCAATTTCCCACCCATTTAGTTGGTAACGTGTGGTAAAATAAGTACTAATATGAGTCTTACATATGTTCTTAGGGTGGGTCTCTGGAAAACAGGGATTGTATTTGTTAGATAGTAATATATTTAAATTTCATCCCTCCAGTCATATGTATTTGATTTGTTGTGCCAAGTTTATGGGAAGAGCTTTGCTGATTGGTACATTGCAATTTTTACATTTAAATAATTACTGTCAATAAATTCATGTAAAATATGTAGAGATTATAGATAGCATAGGTACTTTGTTGAGATGTTGCAGCTACAATTTAGTTTAACATGTAATTATATATGTACTATCACGAAGTATACAGTATGAGATTTACAATGACAATAAATATTTACAAACTTGTTCGTGAATCTAAACAGTGATGTCTGTTGTAATGTTTCTCCAAGTGAGCTTTTGTAGATAATACATTTGTTACAAATCTCTGTACATTTTGGAGAGGTGGAAGTCTGGGCAATGTCAAGAAATAACTGAGATAAAAAAATTTTTACGATTTCACCTCAAGATAATTTTAGTATTTCGAAGAGGATCAATATTTCAACCCCTTCATTAGTTGGCATTGATNCTCGATTTCACCTCAAGATAATTTTAGTATTTCGAAGAGGATCAATATTTCAACCCCTTCATTAGTTGGCATTGAAGATTTTTAGTACCAGTGTCCTGATCCTATCATCCAAAATTATGTGTAGCAGTCCTTATCACTTAGCCATAGCGTTGGGCTGACTGCACACAGCCATTGTGGTTATGNATCCAAAATTATGTGTAGCAGTCCTTATCACTTAGCCATAGCGTTGGGCTGACTGCACACAGCCATTGTGGTTATGTGGATCAAGAACTGAGCACTTTGCCTAGTAAGAGTCAACATTGAGCTGTTCTTTTACTGAGGTGCTCATCCACCCTGCTGTGAGATAATCATTTAACAATGGCATTGACAAGGGTCAACAGGAAGTGAGAAAAGGAAGAGTCCAAGTGTTTTGAAAGAAATCCACTATGATCATCCTGCCGCCGATAATGTGCTTGAACATTATGTATGCCTGGTATTGAGTTTCTGGGATTTATTGAAGGTTGTCCATGGATAAATAGAGTAAAGATTTTCACTTTCGTTTTTTTTTAAATTATTATTATTATTATTATTATTATTATTACAAAAAAATGGTTGGTGTTAGTTTATTAGCTAGAGAATATGTGGTTATTTTGTGTGACTTTTGCACTCGACTACACCTGGAAAATTAGATGTGGATATTTGGAAAGAAAGCTCATAAGGTTAAGGTTGCCATAATCCAAAGGCCAAAAACCAGCACAAATTATACTTATCTAGTGGATGATGCCATGGTAGCCCAAAAAGAAAAGTATAGAAAAACCCTATTGTACTAAAAACTAGAGTTTTAGATTTAACATTTATTGAATTTTTTCAACTTTCCAGTTTTAAATAAAACCTTTTATGTTTCAACCATTACTGGAAATTCATTTTGGTCATGCGCTTCTAATCCTCACAACACTGCACAATCATGCAGCTCTTTTCATTGACTAAGCCTTTGCCACCAAATTAAAAAAATTGTCAATTTAAAATATAATGTATAGTAAATCTTCATACTGTGTTTTAAATACATTATTTACACATTAAACTCCATGACAGTTTGGAACTCTGCAACACTTATGGCTAGGGCCATGGACTTTTCGCTATCGCGAATAAATGACAAATGCGAAATTGCCATAAAATTTAGTTTTTATGCAAAATATGGCATATCTNCTTTTCGCTATCGCGAATAAATGACAAATGCGAAATTGCCATAAAATTTAGTTTTTATGCAAAATATGGCATATCTGACTTTAATGCGCTAAAAAGCCATGTTTTCCAGTAAAATTTTGTTTATAGTATTGCAAAGCAAACACGTACTCACATTTTAACACTAGGTGGCGAAATGCTGTATTTTGGCATGTAAAGGCTGCACATTTTTACAAAAAAAACGACTACAGAAAATGGGGTGCGACTTATTAACAAGATATTAGCATTAAAATAAATTTTTACCCCCAAAACATGTTCAGAAATTGGTCAACATACAGTACATTTTAATGTTTTAACTTAGTTTCTAAGGGGGTAAAAAATGTGAACAAATTAATAGCTTTTCACTTGTGCAATAATTTGTTCACTCACGTTCATAAACAAAATATCCTTTGTCACGCACGCGTAAAATGTAAACATGTTGGAGTTCGGCCATAGATGCCGCACATGAGAAAATAATTACGCTGCTGTNGGACTTTAATGCGCTAAAAAGCCATGTTTTCCAGTAAAATTTTGTTTATAGTATTGCAAAGCAAACACGTACTCACATTTTAACACTAGGTGGCGAAATGCTGTATTTTGGCATGTAAAGGCTGCACATTTTTACAAAAAAACGACTACAGAAAATGGGGTGCGACTTATTAACAAGATATTAGCATTAAAATAAATTTTTACCCCCAAAACATGTTCAGAAATTGGTCAACACACAGTACATTTTAATGTTTTAACTTAGTTTCTAAGGGGGTAAAAAATGTGAACAAATTAATAGCTTTTCACTTGTGCAATAATTTGTTCACTCACGTTCATAAACAAAATATCCTTCGTCACGCACGCGTAAAATGTAAACATGTTGGAGTTCGGCCATAGATGCCGCACATGAGAAAATAATTACGCTGCTGTACAAGATAAAGATATTTTGCATAGTTTGCACGCCCGCCGCCGCACCACTAGTCCACATTGGTAGAAGCTATTTTTGCGTTACATGTTGCCGTGTTTTTGCTTTCTCGAGTCACAATACCATCTGTGGAATACTATACGCGGGTCGTATATTTGTAAACACTAATAATAAAATTTTCAATTCTTCCGTTGTGTAAGGTTGAAATCATTACTATTTCGTATTTTTAAAAAAGAATAGTTCCAGGTGCTTCAGAATTGTTTGCTTAGTATAGATTATACACCTAAGTTGACAACACTAGTTTGCACTGTATTTATTTGGTATTTACTTTACTATTTGTTTTTGTGTGGGTTCCTGTTAAGTGTGTCAACGTATTTCAATACTGAGACATTGTTTAATATGCCAAAAATTCTTTCTTTGCATGAACGGGAATGGGAATTTAAAAGTGATAGATTTTTCATATTTGAGGAACGAAACTAAACTATGATGTGTAAATACTGTGACAGCCGTGTTGAATGGCAACGTAAAGACACATGCAAAAATCATGTACAAAGTGATTCACACAAACAAAAAAAAAAATTCTACCCAAAAAACAACTGAGCATTGTTAGCACAATTGATAGAAGTCAGACAACAAAACAAAATAAACAAGACTTTATTATAGACTTCACGAAAATGATGCTTGTAGCAAACATACCTATTGAAAAGGCAGGCGACGAGTCCTTGAAAAATTGGCTTCGAAAATATGTACCAAGTAAGCATGTCAATGCAGAGTTTTCTTCTATCTGTATTTTTTGTTTATATTTTTGCACAGTGATGCACAGACGATGTCTTCCCACGTTATGAAAAATATCTATCTTCATAGGTTACCATAAAATCAACATATCCCAAATGTCATAAACCGACAATGTTTATTTAGTACTTTGAAATCTCGTTTTCAATGTAAGCCTACATGTCACATTTTTAGGTTTCTTTTTCTATTGTAATAAAACATTTATTACAAATATAAACCAGAAAATACAGCAATCTGTGTGAATTTTCCTTACAAGTTTATGTTAATTAGATGGAATTAATAAGTTTTAAAAATAAACAAAAAAGTAGGTCTACCCAATTTTTCACTTTTATTTCAGGTTCAGGAGACATTCCAACGGCCCAGGTCCTGAGGGAAAATAATGTTCCAAAAATATGGGAGTATCATTTCACTCAATTAAAGGAGGTTTTAAAACACAAGAAAGTTGGCATCATGTGTGATGAAACCACAAACAGAATGGGGTGCTCTATATTTATTGTTTTGATACGTGTTCTTTCAGACATTGGTGAACAATGTGTGTTGTTGGTGGCATAAAGGAACTGGAGAATGCTAATAGCACTGAGTGTTCACGAGCAATTTTGTCTTTGGTAGCACAGCATGAAATCAAATATGAAAATGTTGTAGCAGTGGTTAGTGACTCTGCACGCTACATGACTAAATGTATGGACTCTTTGAGGGCAACATTTTCCAAAAGCATGTGTTCATGTTCAATGCTGGGCACATAAACTTAACTTTGTAGCTAGTTTGTGGAGTGTTTCACTGCCACAATTGAATTCATGTGTTCATAATGCCAAACAAGCATTTCTCAATGCTCATAAGAGGAAACACAGATGTATCTTTCCTGAAGGAAAAGTATCCTGGTGGGGAAAAGAAAGCCACTCTCTTCCCAGTACCACTGATGACCAGGTGGAACTCCTGGTTTCATTCTGTCGAGTACATTGCAGAATATCTTTAAGATCTGATTGAATTCTTTCAGCAAACGGAAGCGGAGGGCAGTGCTACTAACTATTTCAGCAACTTAAGTATCACCGAACGTGACACTGTGAAGTGCTATGTACTGTTTTTAGTAGAACACTGCACTGCACTTATTGAGAACATTGTGGAACTTGAGGGCTCACAGTACATCATTTGTCACAAATTATACTCGTTATCAGAGCTAGAGAACACCTTTTTGTTAGGTTTTATGGTATGAAATGAAATTGTCGCTTCTGCCGCAGCTACACTATTAATTTCATTTGGTTTGGAAAAGAAGGTGGTCAGTTGCTTTTATGAAGATGCTGAACTATATGCTCTCTTATTATTTTTTTAGTTGACATGGTCGTTGAGGAAGGAGATTAAATATATCAATAGATTATTTTGTTTTCTAAAGTTGGCATGTAGCTGAGCTCTGATATACATCGCGATATTACAAATACCAGCGACCACATTTTCAGGTTGAGGGTGGTAAACTTATAAACAAGAATGTGCATTGACAATTTTCTGTTAAATAATGAGGCTTACTACGTCTATTGACTGCAACAGTATTTGACATCTTAAATTTAGAAATTATTGCAGTTGAGTTTATAAAGATGCAAGCAACATTACTTATCTGCACAATTTGCAGAAAGTTTCGCATTCGGTTCTACCCCGTTAATACAAGGAAATTGCTCTGAATTTTGTTTTCTGCTCTTGCCACTGGCAGGCATAATTTGAACAAAATAATTAACTTTGCACCATTCACTACGTACACAAATACTTTACATCACTCCCACTATTTTAATTTAATTTGCTGCTGACCACCTCATTTTCCCATACAGCCAGGGGTGAAAGAATACTTTCACAATTGTAACCAAACAGCAAGTAACAGTGAAATAATGAGATGGAACAGATATTAACATACCTATTGATTACTGATATTGATCATGATAGTACAGTGCCGCCGTAATGTGTTCAAAGATTGAAAGATGCCTAAACATAAAATTGGTGCAATTATATAACTATATATTTAAGAAACTGTGCTGCTGCAAGTAAATACTGTATAAGGTTTTTAGATGGGCAGGTACATGGTGACAACTTTCGCAATTACCTCAAGATTTAATTTTCAAAACTTTAGCTTAGATAATTAGAAAATCATGGTAAGTTTTTGGCTCAGACATTCTCCGTGCACCAAAAATTTCTGATTGTCTTTGCGATCTGCGATGTATGGCGAACATACTTAAAAGACAAGTCTGGATCCATATAGTTTTGTATATGTATAGCTCATTTGTATCAAAAAATTTTAGTGTAAACATGCATTTTATTTTAAATTGTTTTTTGCTTTTAGTTTTTAGAAAAACCATTTTTGTGAATTAAATAGAAATATATAATTATAATAAGTTAACAATTGAAGTCTTAAATGTTTTTTGATAAAAAAAAATAATAAAATTGCTAATTGAGGCATACTTCATTGACACCAGATTACCATATTCTTTACATAAAATAAAAACAGCATTCTTTGTCTCATCTCAAGAATTTTTTTTTAATTTCTCCTATTTTCTTATTTTTCAAGTTGTAAAGGTGTACTGTTGTTAGACCATTGTGAACTTACCTCAATACTTTATAAAGGTTAATGATTAGCTGCTGCAGTATATTTTTACAGTAACATTGGTGGACCTGTTGTGGGCAGATTTTGTTGGAGCATTTCTTAGAAACAGATAGATGTGTGCGAATATAAATTATAGTTTTGAATAGTAATTTATGAATTGCAGTATTTGTATTCAAACTTAGAATATCGTCTGTGAAAATTGTGAATAATTAACATTTTAAAATACGACCTAATTAATAAACATTGTCACTGACTTTACACGCTAAAAACAAAATACTAAAATACCACATACCTCATTTTAGTTGACTAATTCTGGTCATGTGACTTTGTAGTAAACTAAAAGTGCCAATCTGAACACATCCCTAAAAATAGTAAATTTTCAGCATCATCAAATAACAAAAAGTCATAAAAACTATCAGTTCTCACGATTAGTAACAGTCCAGCTCTAACAACTATGCAATTAAAGTTTAAATGTATTACTTAAAATGAGTATGTAGGCATATAAGCAATTAAATAACCACTAAGTGATAATTTTTATCACTTTTTGTTATTTGATGCCGCTGAAAATTTACTATATATAGGGATGTGTTTGGATTGGCACTTTGTAGTAAACTAAAAGTCACATGAACAGAATTAGTCAACTAAAATAATGATGCATGTGGTATTTTAGTATTTTGTTTTAAGTGTGTAACAAAATTAACTGAAATAGTAATTTACCAAATCGTAACAAT
>NQII01000111.1:1064-75181 GCA_002778355.1 Clitarchus hookeri
GGGGGGGGGGGGAGCTCTACGAACAGGGACTAAAATAAATAAATGATAAAATTAAGACAACTTGCTTCAAAGTCTAGAAGTAGACAGCAAGGCATGCGATAATGGTTATTTCTCTCTCTCTCTCTCAGTCTCTCTCTCTCTCTCTCTCTGTCTCTCTCTCTCTTTCTCTCTCTCTCTCTTTCTCTCTCTCTCTCTCTCTCACCCCCTCCCCCAGTCCAGCTCTGTGTAGGACGTTCTATAAATGGGTTACTACACACTCATTAACTCAGGTTCATTAAACAGTTGAATTTCATAGTTGTTCCTGTGGGTCTTTCTACCCAGTAGATAGGGGAGAGAACAAATTAGAAACCTCAGGATTCTTATCCAAATCACAACAGATTTATTTTTAAATTATCTAAACTAACAGTCAGTCACATTTCAAAATGGAAATACAGTCTTAAACAGAGATTTGTGTGCTGACTAGATTAGAACAAATTTAACATTTTCAAATTTAAAAAATTTACTCAGTCTGATAGTCTGGAGGGGAGAGTCCATTAATTAAGCCATTTATCCAAACCAATTATTTTACTTAGAAACTTACCAAGGAAAACCTAACTCAACTTTACTGTAACCTAACTTACTGACTACACAAAGTGATACTTGTTTTGGTTGATGCTGGCCGCCGCCCTCCAGCCTATTGGAACCTGCCATCCTTCGGCAGCTAGCACAAGTAGTGTTCTCTCTTGGCGTCAACATCCCTGCTCCTCTCCCTCCAAGGAGCTGAATACAAGGGCCAAACCCACCATCACACACATAATCCAGCTCGAGGGGCGGGCCGGCGTCCTGCCCCGAACTTATAACTCGTGTCCCGGAAACTTGCCTGCACTAAAGCACGATTGGACAACATAAGATTACAAACAGGCCTAGGCAGGGCCAAAGGCCTGCCTAGGCACAACATGCACGTCCTCTCTGTTCCACAGCAGTACGATTCTCTTAGACTAACACCAGAACATTGCACTTGCGCCCAGGACTGCTGACTGACCCAGTGAGACCTCTGACAAACTAGAAGCTGGCCAGACCTCCTGTCCACCTATCTGTCTCACAACAGCAGCCTCTGAGCTCCAGTGAAAACTACCTATTTCATGTACGTAGTGCACTGAACTACAGGTCAATGATGCACTTCCATAAAAAGGTCAGCACAAGCCAGTAACATCCACCTCCTACTGTAGACACCCATGACTGGCAGCCCCACAGTCGCGCTATAGAAAATTTTTTAACATATATCGCAAACAAATACAGTACCTAAATTTTTCCGTACGTGACAATATAATTTAACATGTGAAGCATTGGCACCAATAAAATATATGCTAAAGATTAAACGGGTCCAAATTCGTCATTATCCAGCATCTTTTTCACTCTGGGAGTAACAAACTTATTTCTAAAATCTAAGCATTTATTAACACACCATGTGAAATTCAGAATGTAACAGAAATGTAAGTGTTAGATACATATACAGTCATTATTCAATATGATTTATTCTTTGTATGCCCAGCTAAGAAAAAGTCATAGCTGAAATGATCAACTTCAAAGAATCAAATTTTATAAACGTTTCCTCTGCTTTTATTCCTTAAAGTTTTTATCATATATATTTTTTATTTTTATTTTTTAAATTTTTTTTAAGGAAACGTCTTGTGAATTCTACTTATTTATACAACATTTTTTAATGTATTATGTGAATAAATATGAAACTCCATACAGTGAATTTATATTTTCAGGAAAGCTGTTGAGCAAGCTGCAGTTGAGAGTGAAGACTTCAAAGAGATAAGAGTTTATGTAGCTCAAGATTGTGCAGGTAAGGAAAAAAATCAAATTTTTTTATCTTTCATGTAAACGTTATAATAACTCAAGGTTTCAAGTAGCAGTCTGACTGGCAGTGCCCAACAACTATTTCTCTTGGTCCCGTGTTGGTTTCTTTGACTTCAGTGACCTTAACCTTTACAAACACAGAAAAACTTGTCCTGAACAAAAAAAATAAATATATATATATATATATATATATATAAAATTTCCAAATAACTTAAATTTTGAAAAAATTAAGAACTTAAAATTTGAGGTGTTTGTGACAGCCATTATCAAAACAGCATATGCTATCTTGTTGACTTATGTTATGTATATTTTGTGATTCAAATTTTTGTAATTAAATTAATTAATGCATATAAAAATTACAAGTCTGCTATCAAGTATAAGTAGTCAAACAAGAAAACTAAAAACACCCTTGACAAGACAGCTGTAAAGAATGTACCACAATCTCCAACAATATACACTAAACAACCAAAAGCCATAAAAAAAAATTTCATTTTGTTTTTATTTAATTTATTAATTATTCATAGAGCATTTGCATGCTGTAGAAATTGTCAGTAATTAAAAAAAAACCACCTACATAGTACGGTAAGTTACATATAAGATGCCTATGTACTATAATAGATACTTAAAATTACAATTTTCAGTTTACTGTACACAGTTGTCAGAACAGAATAAAAAATAAAAAAGCCCAACTTATTGTAGTACAGTATGTCACGTAATAGACCTATATAAAATAATAACATAACAGAGATACTTTAAAAAATTACAATTTTCAGTTTTCAATACACAGTTATCAGTAAAATAAATGAAAATGCATACAATACAGCAAGTCACATAATAGGTCAACATAAAATAATAACATAAAAAGTACTTAAAATTACAATTTTCAGTTTTCATTACACAGTTAATAGTCACATTGATGCACTACGGGCGATGTNGTATAGCGCGCACCACACAAAGTTTTTCCTTTGTTTTGGGGGAAAAGGGTGCACTATAAGGAAGTAAATACCTACTTATTTTTGTAACAACAGAGTTTTGCCATTGCTGTGTAGAAATGAGAACCGAGTAGTTGTTAACCTAACTAAAACTGGTTCCGAGTCAAATCTTAAGAACCGGTATAAATTAGAACCGAAGAACCGAACCGACCCATCCCTAGTTCTAATCCTTACCTCTGGTTTTGTTGCCCAAGACCCCATCATAGCTATGCTTCCTATGTGTGCACTTGTTCACATAATTGTGTTAAAGTTTTCTGCTTGTTTCTGCAGGGTTTTAGAACTACACCACAGCCACCCCATGCTTGTCGTAAGAGGCAACTAATTGGGACATGATTGGGATCAGAAATTTGTTCGGACCATCATCTCGTGCTTCTTTTTTCGTCTACTTCTCTTTTGTCATCTTTCTCTTTCCATCTCACCACGTCCTGTCGCATCTTTCTTCTCTCCAGCATCGTCTCAGGCCAGGACAATGTCCTTCTTCGTAATGAGGGTCTGTATTCACCAGTGAATGCTGCCTCCAAATTGTGTGACCATATGTGGGGCCTTTGTTGGTGATGGTCTAGCGAACCCTTCTCACTACCCTGCAGGCAAATCTAGGTGCGGAGCCCGTATCCACGTACATGTACTTCCCACATAACACCAATTGGTACCTTCTTGGCAGGAAGGGTTGTCATGGCCGATTAGCCCATGTGCCTAGACCTGCCGGGAATACGTGTTACTGCTTATGGAGGAGGCCGGTGTAATCAACCACAAGTTCCCTGAACTGGCATCAAATGATGTCCTCTATAGTGGGAAGCCTGAGATGTTTTCCCAGGTAGGGGAATAAAACTGGTCTCACTCAGGATGTACAATTTGCCTTTGGTTTGCCCTGGTGTACACTTTGGTGTGCTACTGGGGCAGTAATTTCCAGTGAATAGCAGCGAAGGGTAGCTGTACCTACGTACTTCTTAGGTCTGTGGGAGGTTGGTCCCCCTCCTAATGGCACAGCCCGAGAGGTGTTTTAACTGCTGGCTTCTTTTCTTTTCCCCCCTAATGGCAGGCTGAGGCCAACGAGTCCTGTACCTACACCATGGATTCCAAAAGCACTGGGGTGGCACATTCAACAGCCACTTAAAACAGCACTGCAATGATACGGGTAGTGATTCGGATTGTGAGTCTACAGTGCGTCAGTCTACTGCAGTTAAATTACCTACTCCACTTTTTTGGTTATCCGATGTTAAGAAGGGCACACTTTAGGAAAGGTGTCTCCTTTCGAATAAATAAAAAGTAATTGGTGTAGCTGTTGGTGGTCTTGTAGCAGATTGTAAGAAAATCTGTGAAAGGTGCAATTTTCTGGTCAAGATGTCAATTGCTACCCAATCGCGGGGACTCTTGGCAATGAAGACTTTAAGTGGGGCAACTGCAAAGTTCCTGTTGAGGTCAAGTCCCATGTGTCCCTCAACTCCAGCAAGGGCGTCATCTGGTGTTTCGACCTAATTGACATCCCGGGAAAAGAGATCTTAAGTGAGCTGCAAACTCGGTATTTCACTAATGTTTGTCGTGTGCTGAAGATTACTGATGGTGTTAAGTCATGTACAGCTACTCTCATCTTGACTCTTGGTGTGCGTGACATCCATTTCATTATTAAAGTAGGGTACTTGAATATGCGTGTTAAGCAGTTTATTCCTACACCTTTTTGTAGTTACAACTGTCAACAGTTTGGCCATTTATCTGCGAAATACAGACATCCACCAGCTTGTCCAAAATGTGCTGACCCATCACATCCTGATAGTCCTCAGAGCAGCAAACCTCTTTGGTGTGTGAACTGCAGCGCAACAAAGGACACCCTGTCTGGTCGAAGGATTGCCCTGTCTACAGGAGGCTGTTCAGCAAATCTGGGCCACTGACAAGATGGCATTTGTTGAGGCATAGAAATGCTTCCATGCTCTCCAGGCCAGAAACCTTTTGTTCCGTACAGTGTTCTTGTCAATGCTCGACCAGCAGTAAAGGATGTATGTACTCAGATAAGTGTCTTTGAGTGCATCAAAGCCACAGCAAGTTCTGTTATCCCCAAACCTCAACTGTCTGTTCACAGTATGGGCCAGCTGAGAAGAAACTGACATAACTTACTGTCGTTGCCAAATCTGGGCAGCAAGCTACTGCAAAAAAAATCGACAAGCATAAGACTCTGTCACTTACATCCCTTTCTGCAAGTGAACCTGATACGCAGTATCACACCATTAACTCTCCACCACATGAGCCTGTCTCCCCTGAGCCGGAATCCGAGATGGTGGTTGATGTTCATACGCAAAACACTGGTGATAGCTCAGGAGGCTTTAAGCCAGTAATCAACTCATGTCCCTCATACAGTAGAACTGCCAAGGTTATTTTAATAATCTTGAAGAACTGAAACAGCTCCTAGTGTCCCTCACCCCTACAGTCATTTGCCTTCAGGAAACTCACTTTCGTTCAACTACGGCCTTCCTTTGAGGTCACATGTTTTATCGCCTGGATAACATGTTGATAGACAGTGCCTGTGGTGGTGTCTGTCTTGTGGTGACAGATTCTATATATCATGAACCTGTGTTCCCCTTCGCACTGCTCTGCAGGCAGTGGTGGTCAGGATGTTCTTCTGTGTGTATGTCACTGTTTGCAGTGTATATGTACCCTACACCAGCATGTCAGGTTAGCTGATGTTGAGGAGTTTTCATCTCAGCTCCCACCTCCATTTCTGATTGTCGGTGACTTCAACGCTCACAAACAGGTATGTGGTTCCAACCACAGGGCTGGCCGGGGTTGTGTAGTCGAGTCGTGACTCACCAGTTCTAATATTGCCCTGTTGAACACTGGTACTCCTACACACTTCACCACACATACTGGCACTGTGTCCTGTATAGATCTTTCTTTTTGTTGCCCAGTTTTGATCATCTCTCTGATTGGTCTATTTATCCAGATCTCTGTGGAAATGACCATTACTCAATCATATTGGACCTTTTGTCATTTGCTGCCCCACCCATACCACCTGGGTGGGTGCTTAAGCAGGCAGACTGGGCTCATTTCCAGTGTGCCTTCCACTTCACTGCTGAGGTTCCTCTTGACGTGAACGTGACAATGGAACTCTTCAACTCTATTGTAGTGTCAGCTAGCGAAGCTGGTAACCCCCAATCTTCACCTTGTGGTTGTAGGCGAGTTCCTTCGTGGAGCAACGAATGTAGGGATGCTATCCGTGCNGTAACCCCCAATCTTCACCTTGTGGTTGTAGGCGAGTTCCTTCGTGGAGCAACGAATGTAGGGATGCTATCCGTGCCTGACAACATGCGCTCATATGCTTTAGTGCTCACCCCACTCAAACTAATCTGGATCTCTTCCGCATCTGTTGGGCTNGTAACCCCCAATCTTCACCTTGTGGTTGTAGGCGAGTTCCTTCGTGGAGCAACGAATGTAGGGATGCTATCCGTGACTGACAACATGCGCTCATATGCTTTAGTGCTCACCCCACTCAAACTAATCTGGATCTCTTCTGCATCTGTTGGGCTNCTGACAACATGCGCTCATATGCTTTAGTGCTCACCCCACTCAAACTAATCTGGATCTCTTCCGCATCTGTTGGGCTCGTGCTTGATGTGTCTCAAGGACAACCGGCGGAAATCCTGGAGGGACTTCATTTCATCGCTGACGGTACATGCTACCAGTAAGTTTATCTGGGACAATGTTCGGAAGTTGTGCGGACAATCTCTCAGCACACAGGTTTCCTTCCTTCGGGTCAATAAAAATATGTTAGTGAGGGGACAAATGTAGCAGATTTGGTCATTCAGTATTTTGCAGATGTTTAGAGCAGTATACTCCCTCATTTCGAGCCATCAAAGAGACATATGTGACGGTGAGTGTCCACTTTGGCGGCTCGGGTGAGGAGGACTACAACCAGGACTACAACTCACCCTTTTTGAGTTGGAGCCGTCTTTATCACAGTTGCAACATACATCTGTTGGCCCGACAATATCCATTATGCTATGTTGCAACACCTCATACTCAACGGAAACTGTTTTTGCTGAGAATTTTTAATAACATTTGGACCTCTTGTGTTTTCTCCTTGAAGTGGTGCGAGTCACCCTTGTGCCAATCTTGAAACTAGGGAAAGTCAAAGGGGAAGTTTCCATCTATCGCCCTATTTCCCTGAACAGCTGTGTCTGTAAGACCATGAAGCATACGGTTAATATGCATCTGATATACTGCCTTCAGACCTGGCAGTTTTTATTCTCTCTTCAGTGTGGTTTCCTCCGAAATCGTTCTGCGGTGGATCATTTGGTGAGCTTGGAGGTTGTCATACAGACCGTGTTTTTATAGCGGCAGCATTCCTTTCTGTATTCTTTGACCTGGAGAAGGCGTACGAGACAGCATGGCAACATAGTATCTCGTGAAAGCTGTCTACTTGGGGATTTCGTGGACATCTCCCTGGTTTTATACAGAAATTTATGTCCTTCC
The DNA here is from genome assembly GCA_002778355.1 of Clitarchus hookeri. Classification (NCBI taxonomy): domain Eukaryota; kingdom Metazoa; phylum Arthropoda; class Insecta; order Phasmatodea; family Phasmatidae; genus Clitarchus; species Clitarchus hookeri. Next base: position 8,363 of record NQII01000111.1, read on the forward strand.
ATACATTCAGAGTTCGCAATGGTGCTTCCTATTCTCGGCAGTTCATTCGGGAGAACGGTGTACCACAGGGGAGCATTTTGAGTGTCACCCAGTTTGCCATTGCCATCAATGGCATTGCATCTGTCATTAGACTACCTGTGGAATGTGCGCTGTTTGTGGATGACTTTACCATTTTCTGCCGTGCTGCATCTCTGTGAATGGCAAAACATCAGATCCAGCTTGTCGTCCACTGCCTTGGCGACTGGGCTGACAGCTGTGGTTTCCACTTTTCCACCCCCAAGACGCAGGTGGGTCACTTCTGTAGAAAACGTAGCATCTTTCCTTCTCCCNCTGTGGTTTCCACTTTTCCACCCCCAAGACGCAGGTGGGTCACTTCTGTAGAAAACGTAGCATCTTTCCTTCTCCTAGGTGCTTTATTACGGCTCTGTTTTGCCTGTTTCCAATAATGTAAAATTTTTAGGTCTTCTGTTTAATTGTAAACACTCTTGGAGGATTCATATTCAGTCCCTGAAGTCTCGCTGAATATTTTGAAAACGTTGAGTGGTTGCGACTGGGTTGCTGACACAGTCACTCTTCTTNAGTCCCTGAAGTCTCGCTGAATATTTTGAAAACGTTGAGTGGTTGCGACTGGGTTGCTGACACAGTCACTCTTCTTCAGCTGTATCGGGGCCTGGTCGATCGCAAACTAATAGTCCTGATATTTACAAGGGCGGCCTTTTGTGCCGTGGCTGGTGAACCTCCTCTCCACTACAGCATGACCAACTGTTGCTTTCCTATGGGGTGCGGGTCTGTTTGGACTCTTAGCACCTTCACCATACTGCTTTTCTCCATCCACCCCATGAACGGCTGCTCTCCGCTAGGCCATGTTCTCCTCAGCCAGCGTCTGTCAGATTTGCACATGCTCTAGAGTGGTATGACTTCCCTGCGTGTGTTGCCTTTGCCTTGCCGTGACCAGCAATGGCTGACAACACAGGTTCAGTTGTGCCTAGACCTAGCTGATTTTCCTAAGATGACCACTCCTCCTGATGTTTACAAGGGTGGCCTTTTCCTTGATCTTGTTTCTATTGTGTTCTGTGGTTTTATTTGCTTTTACACTGATGGTTCCAAATCAGATACCTCAACTGGGTGCAAATTTTTAACTTACACTTCTCAGTATCCTTTTGAACTTCATCCATCTTGCAGTATTTTAACTGCAGAGCTTTTTGCTATTTTAAAGACTCTGTGTTTTATCACTAGGGGATTTCACTGTAAATGCCTTGTGTGCTCCAATTCTATGAGTGCCGTGACAGCCATTCGATCTAGCTCCACAGCTCACCTGCTTCTTTCCACAATCCAGGAGAAGCTGGCGGGGGTTGTGCATATTGGTGTTTGGATCGTCTTTCTGTGGGTTCCAGGGCATCTGGGCATTCCTGGCAATGAAGCAGCGGACATAGCGGCTAAGGAGGTATGCAATTTTCCACCCTGTGATCCTCGTCTACCTGTGTGCGATGTGCTGCATGCAATCCGTGGCCTTGTCTGCCATGCTTGGCAGCAGGAGTTGACTTCTCTCCCATTATCTAACAAATTATGGGCCATCTCTGACTTGCCTGTTTGCACTCATCCTGATGTTTCTTGTACCCACAGGGAAGATGATGTGCTTTCTCGCCTTCGCATCGGGCACACCTGTCTGACACACAAAAGCTTCATGGCAAACCCACTTCTGAGTGTTGGATGCCTGCGGCACTCCCTTGACTGTCCGGCACATTCTGGTGNGTTGGATGCCTGCGGCACTCCCTTGACTGTCCGGCACATTCTGGTGGAGTGTCGCAGGTATGACTGGGTTTGTCGCACTTGTAATGTTCCTGACAACCTTCGGGGAATGCTGTGTGATGGGGGTTTGTCTATGAGTGGCGTATTCCCATTATTACGTGCGACGGGTCTTTTTAATGTGCTGTGATTTGTTTTTTGTTCTTGTGTTGTTGCTCCTCTTGAGTATTTAATCAATTTTGTTCGTTGTTTTTGTGACTGTCATTTTGCCTCCTGTGGAGGTTTTTCATCTGTTTTTACCGGACTTGTATTTCTGCCTCCTGTGGAGGTTTTTAGTACGTTTTAGACTTTGTATTACTGTGGGCGTTATTGACCCCACTGTCAAGCGCCCCACAAACCCTCTCACTGACTCACTCACTCACTCACTTTTCTGCTTACTCTTGAGTATAGTATGTTGTGGCCTAACTGTCAGATGTTCTTGTGTATAGTATGTTGCAGTTTAACTGCCAAAATGTTTTTATGTATAGTATGTTGCAAATTAACTGCTTAAATATTTACTTTTTATTTCAGCGTATGAGCCAGAGTTTTAGTCTTTGATGCACGCAATGTATTATTCAAGCCAAGTAATTGCTATTTTCATGAGATGCCTGGAAGCTGAGCTGTGCTGAGTGTCAATACTTGTTGTGTATAGTGATGTACCCATTTTTAAGAATGGATCAGACCATTCCTAAGTATTTACCTTGTTGCCATCAGCCATGTGATGCATACGAGTAGCGTCTTGAGCAGTAGACATCTTTACTTGTTAACCAAAACCAAAGTGAGAAAGTCTAAGAGAGCAATATAAATTACATATTAATAAATTCTTTAATTTACTTCTGTTATACCTAAATATCTGTTGGGCTACATAGTTAAGCCATGTTTAAACGTTAACAGTAATGGATTAATTCACTTAAATTAATTCTCAACCACTCGCCAATTAACAATATTAGCTTTTGATACACAATGTGTATGCAATATGATGCCTTCAAACCTTTGTAAACCTATTCACAATTATTGTATGTATCCTGATATGTGACAATGTGTGTGTTTCTATGTAATAAGTGTTCACTATGTGTAACTTCCCAAAAAGCCTATCTTTAATTCAGTGTGCCACTTGTATTGCACTGTATTGTTTGTTTTTGCGGCCTACTGCCCATTTGTGTCTTAAGATTTGAAGGCATGTGGGCCGACCTTTATCTTTTGAAATTAGCAGTTTTACAATATAGATTATTTTTAATGAGAGAGTTATTTTACCATAGGCATTTGCCAGCAGAGACAGCTGAAATAGCTCCACTGTAACTTCATTTTGAGTGTAAGTGTACCAGCCAAATGTTCGTACCTGTAGCAGCTTCTGTTTCGATGTAAGGAAGGTTTACAAACCAAAGAGACATAATTAATCTCTTTTCAGTTGCTACAGCTAACTTCAGTCAGTTAAACCAGTTAGCTTTTGTTTATGATTTTTATAGCCAAAATTAATAGTTCGCCACTGCAGTGAATTTAGCCATCCCCTTAAAGCTAGGTGGTTGTGTTTGTATTCATATCCTTTTCTCTAACTTTGCAAACAGGCTGTGAAATAATTTTTGCAACCCTATTTCTCATGTCAAGATTTGTTGTAACTTACATTTTGGATGTTTGTAAGAAACCAGGTCCTCGGCCAATATTTGTACCACAGCTCTGTTCCCTAGGTTAGCGAATGGATCCTTCTGATCACAACCTTGAATTTAAAATTGTTGTATTTCGGTCACCTTTAACCTCTACCTTTGACTAATTTTGCTTATATCGGACACATGGGTAGCATGAGGGAGCCATCAGCTAGAGACAGGGAGGGAGAGAGACATACATGCTGGCTTCTCAGCCTTCGTATTTTGTATATTTACATAGCGCTCTCAGCCACTAAGGTCTTTTCGTCGCTACAACCGCCTAATCTGTGGGGGAGAGGGATCACGCCCTCTCATCGCAGGTGTCCCAGCTTAGCACCTGAGTCGACCAGATCCAAAGCCCCAATCTGATTCACAAGTACAGCAAAGAGCACCCTACCACAAAGTTCTGAGACCCTCGTACTCATATACCAAGTGTGTGGTCTGGTCAGGATTCTATCCATACCCCGAGTGTCTTTCCAGGACACAACTGGAACGGGTTGCCGCTCACCGCCCGGTCTTTTTTTAAGAGGAGGAATCTCTCCAGAACTCTTCCAGCATGTGGAGTTAACCGCTGCCAGCATGAGTCCCAACTCCATGTGATCTGTACACCAGAGAGAACCTTGGTGGGGCCGAACCGATCAGCCCATGCTCCCACTTAATTTCCATGGCACGAGTGGGTTTTCAATGACCGACAGCTCAACCTTATGCGAGCACCAGACGAACAGAGGCAGCCCCTACCACCCGTTAGTGCGCCAGGGGGCACAGCCCACCTTTGGGCACAGGTTGTGGTTGACGACACTTTAATGCCTCACCGGGCATAAGCCTTACACCCATTACAGGCCGGTTGCCCGCTCAGCATCCCACCACTGAACTGCCCACCAGAAGACATAGGGCGAATGGCGACGAGCGTGGAGTGAGAGATCCCCGGACCTGCTATGGTACGAAGGCCCGGGAAAAGCCGCCCTTGCTCTGAAATGGATTATTTCCATCTTTATCAAACTCTGTAGGTCTGGGCCCCTAGGTTCTAGAGTTCTTCCATGTTATCATCATTGCCTCCACGCAATCACCACCACATCCGTCAACCAGCAAAGCAGCCATCCAGAAGAGCCGTCATCGGCCACTGACCATTATCACACTTTAGAATTTCTTNATCCGTCAACCAGCAAAGCAGCCATCCAGAAGAGCCGTCATCGGCCACTGACCATTATCACACTTTAGAATTTCTTCACCATCAAATTACAGTATTGGGCCCCAACAGCCTGAATGCCAAGTGGTCCAACACCCCGCCAAGTGGTCAGGCCTAGGTACCATCTGTTGGCCCAAGCCATCATGGCAGATACCCCTTACCAGTCACGAGGAAACTGGTTCCCATAGGGATACGAGCGGTGGAGCCCAGTCAGCATTACCCAGGAGGGGGTGGGGAGCCTTGGGTTGCCGTGAGTGGAGAGAGGCTATAAGAGATGCATCATCCATCCTTTCTAGGGTCAAATGCGGTAACCGGGCTCGGCTACTATTGTATGGTACTGCCATATCACCTCAAATGCCTGGAAACCTTCCTCCCGAGGGAGTCACTGACCCACATCCCCCAGGGAGAGATACAGGGAGAGAGACAGCGACAGAAAGAGGAGAGAGAGAGAGTGAGCGTGCACCAGCAATCTAAGTCATCTTCAAGAGAAAGTCCATCTGCCTTTCGAGAAGATGCCCATCTTCTTCTCCTGTGGCTCTNCAGCAATCTAAGTCATCTTCAAGAGAAAGTCCATCTGCCTTTCGAGAAGATGCCCATCTTCTTCTCCTGTGGCTCTGCCTAACGGAATATGAGGGCCTTCATGCACCACGAGCAATGTTGTTACCCTGATCTAGCCTAACCGCAGCCCCTCCCAAGCAAGATGTTACGCTGTACACACCATAGGTGCACACTGCTTTGATGCCAGGGAAACACACATGGGCCAGCTACTCCCACCTGCTGGATAGCACCCCGCATCACACCTAGGCTGCTTGCCACTCTTTCCATCTCTCCCTACACTGGCCCTGTGTTTTGGGTATAAATAGAACCTGTGGTCATTAGTTTGGGGCTGACTCGTGCAGCTCCCGTTGTGGACTGCCACTGCCGGAATGTTGCACCGACGCTACTTGTGCTGCAAACTTTGTTTCAGCAAGATACCTCCGCTTTGCTTAGCATTATGCCATAGCCTCCCAGTACTCTGAGTATGAGTTATGCCAGTCTTTGGGGGTGCCCTCCCCCCTCTTCCTCCCACTCGTAACCGTGTCTACCATGATTGCCTCCCTACACCTTTCATTGGCAACCTTACCACGGCCCTTCAGACTTTATTCAAGGTACTGGCTGGATATGTGCATTTGATTGGCTTACCAATAAACCAGCATATTCAGATTTAGCCTAATTTATATTCTCAGTCTTCTGTTATTTCTGGTAACCTCTATTCTCACTTTATTCCTCTTTTGACACAGTGACCTCAATGCTTTTTCCAGAAGTGGGCACCAACCACCACCATCCCTTTTGACCTTCAGGCTGTATTATAAACTAGCATTCCATTTTTGTGCTGTTGGTCAGGGAATGGCAACATCCTGCCTTGTTGGCCAACATGAGAGCAAAGTGTAAGGCTGCTTTTGCATCTTTCCATTGAGTGCTTGGTCTGCCGGCAACATACCGCTCTACCATAGAATTTGCGGGAAACAATATACAGTTAGACCTTAGGGATGTAGTGCACAAACCAGTTTAAAGTATATGCAGAGCTGCCTGCGATAACCCCTTTTCTCTACTAACCGAGGAATGGAGCCACGCACTATATGGACAATGTACCATAAGGGAGGTCTCTGCCCTCTGGAAGGCCACCCAGGCTTTTCTGCCCTATCAGAAAACCCCTCGATTTTCATGACTGGCTATCTTGTCTTATACAGAACACTTGCGATCTCCACCTCTTGTTCTTTCACCCCCTTATGCCACGCCATTACGCTGAGGAGCAGAAGGCAGCCAGACAGGCCTTGGCCTTGTTTGGGCATTTGGTAAGTGCCGTGCAGATGCCTGGCAGGGTGTATTCATGGCTGAGGGAAGAGGCAGCAAGAGAGAGAGGGGTGTTGCCACTAGCTCAGCATCTCGAAACAACCGTGGTTCTGTTGGGCACCTGACGACCTGTACACCCAGCTGTGTTTTGTACCACTGGCTATCTTCCTCTTCCCCCCTACATTGTCTAAGAGCCTGCAGTTAGTGGTTCGTTGTCATCCTTAGGGGAAAGTGGTACACCATCTGGCACTAAACTCCAGCTAATGTGCATCCAGCTGCTACACTCCGGCCAGGACCTTAACTTGTCCTTCGACTAAGCCAACTTCTCCATGCGCCCAAAGGGAGATAAGCTTTGTGTCCTGCCTATAGCCCAGTCCTGCTAACAACAACCCTGTGGCGATGGCACATTTTTTCCCAGCCTTCAGGGGGGAAGACATTGATACCATTTAACAGTAAAGCCCTGACCACATGAGGCGTCAGCATAGATATTTTATATTTAGATAATTATGCAAAAAAAATATGTAGGAAACTTTTCCAAGAGAAACTTAAATAATATTTTTTAGTGTTTTAGAAATGCAATACTGATCGATTGGTTTTAAATTTTGTGGTAGTTTATTAAAAAAAATCTAAGCCTCCTTTTTTAAGTATTTTATGTTTAGCTTATTGTTTTCTTGTTTAATGTGAAAATTTTGATTTAGGAGTAAGTAGTATTCATGAATATCATATTTTTGCTATATATGCATTTATTTTCAAATGTAAAAAGCTGTGTTTTGTATAAATATATACATGGCATTGATATAATTTTGGCTAATTTAAATATATCATGGCATCTATCTGTATGATGCAACTGCAGTATTATTATAACTTTTTTTTATGTGAAAAATAGATTGTAGATTTGATTTGCTTTATTCCCAAAAATTACTCTATAGCTAATGTGAAAATAAACATAGGAAAAATAAACTGTCTATAGACACTGTTTAGTAGTTACACATGAAAGTACTTTTAACTTATAACAAATTTTGTGTGTTCCTTCCATGAAAAAGATGTGTCAGTTATAATATCAAGGAAATGAGTATTCTCACTGATTAGAGTTTAATAATCTCCAACTAATTTATAAAACAAGAATTACCAAAAAAAAACACCACTTTTCCACCACGTGACCATCAGGAAGAGAAGTAGAAACAAATTGACAACTATGTGGTGGCTAAGTCAGCAGTTTCCACAAAAAATGCAGTGTTGCCAAATATCCTTTGAACTTCATATAGAATGCAACACTTGTAAAGTTTATGGAGTGGAGCAGCTACCAACAATAAAAAGGATTTTAAAATGCAATAAAGGTTTACAATCACTAAACTGTTTACTTTTATTAATCCTATTTATAATGAAGTTATAAATAGAGGTCAGGTAGATGCTACATGTAATTTACCTGAAGCCTTCGACACAGTCAATTACAGTGTTTTGAACAATAAAATAGAAAATATAGGTCTCAAATATGTCTTCCGCAGATTAATTGAAAATTATTTTAAAAATAGGAACTTTGGAGTGTTAGACATGTGAAAATATGAGCTCCAGGAAAAGTTTTCAGGGGGATGTATAAAGCATTGAGTAATGAAGTAGGTGTATGAAACCGTGAGTAAAGTGAGAAGTGTGAACAGTGACATTATTTCATCTTGTGAAGTGAAGACAAAAATTTTGAGAATAGTTTAAATGATTGTGCCTTGAAGTATTACAAACTCTGTAGAGATGAATTCTGCTTTGCGAGTTCATGTAAACAGGGGTGATTTAAATAACAAACTCTCACAAACTATACTTGACACCATTCAAGACTTGTTGGGAAGTAGTGGTATGGTAAGAAAAATTGTGGCCGCTGTCACTGAAATAGTAGCAAAAAAAGTAATTGAGGAACTAGAAAAGATATATAACTTCTGTACTACTATGTGTGAATCTGCAAAACAAGAAATTTGTAAGCTTCAGTTAGAAATAGCCATCCTAAAAAAAGAAATAATGAAAAGCAGAAGTAGTATCAGAGAAGAAACAGTTTGAGAATTTTTAGTGTGAAGGAAAGTGACAGTGAAAATATTGATGACATAGCTATACGTGTATGAAAACAAATTGTCATGGAGCTGTAGTTATCTGATAATAGATTACAGTCATCAGGTAAGATAAAAAACTAATGTGGAGAGGCGAATAATAGTAAAATTTGCTACCTACCGCAATAGCAAAGAAGTATTTTATAGCAAAAAGTAGTTGAAGGGTACAGGCATGACAATTAAGGAAGACCCGCTACATATTATCGCTACTATAGGAGGCAATACGCATATTTGGTGTAAAGTGCGTGTGGATGATGGATGGGTGTTAATGTTGTGCTGGGTTGTGGAGAGATAAGGGAGACCTCTAAAGAAGATCTGCAAAGGATTGCAAAATAACCATCAATGTCAAGAAAAACTGTAAGTGATATTACAGTTCTCACATCTGCATACTTTCCAAAATTACCATAAATAATGTATTGTTATGTGTTGCTGCTCTTCATCGCTTACCTTGCCCCATCCTGCTCATGAGAGCAAAGAAATGTCAGGCAAGTGTAACGTGATAAGCAAGTGGAGATTCACAGAGGATGCCGCTGCGTGCTGCTGTGATACGCCTATTGCAACTCGTGCACTCCTGACCTTCAGCGGATTGAACTTCTGCAGTTATCTGAAAGAATGTTCTAGTTCAATACACTAGCCTCTCTGTGTGATTTGGGGTCCAAGGAACCTTCCAGATTGGGCAAGCAAGACTATTTAAGCTGTGATGGGCCTCCGAGCAGACAATTTAAAGATTTAAGAGTTTGGAGGATTGTGTGACTTTAAGCAGCAAATGTGCAAAGACGACGAGCTAGCAGTGTGTTAAGTAGTGGTGAAAGGGACCCACAGGAGTGAAGTCTGCGAACTGCGAGCATTGATACAGTGAATAGTAAGAATGACAGGCGGGACTATTGAACTGGATGTGGGAGTGTAAGACATTGCAATATACTTTAGTCCGAAACATGCAGCTCCACGTTTTGCAAACTCCTAAAAATGGAACTTTAAAAATAGCAGAAAAGTTACTACTGGCAATAACCTATATGAAAAAAAAGGTGTGATTTATAAAAGAGTATACTCCAATTTCAAATTTCTACAAAAATATATACTTTTTGGTAAATATATAAATGGATTTCGTATTACAATGTTAAACAAAAAAACTTCAAGAAAAATACAATATTAATTAACAATTGATCAAAAAAGTACAGTAAAATTTTACATTTAAAATGTTACATAACTTATATTCTTATGGTTCCTCCATGTTATTCACATGAAGGCCCCCCTCCCCCCCCCTACTTAGTGAAGACTTCCGGGTCTCCGCTTGAGAAAATCAGGAAAACAGTCTTTTATACGTGTAATGTGCTGGTATTCCACTCTTTCGAAGCATAAAACATGTCATACCTCGCAAGCCCCATCGCCGGCTGGCGAGAAGGGTCGAAAAGTGGAAGGGGTGGGGGGTCACAGCCAACCTCGTGGTGCGCACACGGTTGGATGATGGATGTCTCCCGATGCAGAACTCTTNCGAAAAGTGGAAGGGGTGGGGGGTCACAGCCAACCTCGTGGTGCGCACACGGTTGGATGATGGATGTCTCCCGATGCAGAACTCTTGGCAGTTGGCCCCGACTGACCCATTTTCCCATCGACATCAGGCGTGGCAACGGTGCCCACACGTCATGTGAAAAAATGTGAAGGTATTTTCTTTGTTAGGTGTGAGTGCNTGCTGGTATTCCACTCTTTCGAAGCATAAAACATGTCATACCTCGCAAGCCCCATCGCCGGCTGGCGAGAAGGGTTGAAAAGTGGAAGGGGTGGGGGGTCACAGCCAACCTCGTGGTGCGCACACGGTTGGATGATGGATGTTTCCCGATGCAGAACTCTTGGCAGTTGGCCCCGACTGACCCATTTTCCCATAGACATCAGGCGTGGCAACGGTGCCCACACGTCATGTGAAAAAATGTGAAGGTATTTTCTTTGTTAGGTGTGAGTGCNGACATCAGGCGTGGCAACGGTGCCCACACGTCATGTGAAAAAATGTGAAGGTATTTTCTTTGTTAGGTGTGAGTGCCATCATAACATTTGTAATGATGGTAATATACAGATTGAATATGTGTACATAATGAGTTTGAATTAAGTGACTACAACCAAATAGACACACTGAGAAGGGCATAATTTAAAATTGAGATAGACATTGAACATTGTGCTCACTGAGAATTAAAAGAGTTTTGGTTGAATTATATGTTTTAATGTGTAAATAATAGCTGTGTGAATAAATCAATAATCAAATTTACTTCTTTTATTTCTTTATTAACCTCCATCCCCACCAAACTCTAATCCCTTGGGCATCTTGTAACATTGGTGTCAGAAGTGGGACAGACACATTTAATTGTAAATTAAGTTAGGCAATAGGCCAGTAATTAGTGACATTAAAACTAATTAATTAATTGTAATACCTGCAGGCAAAAAATTATTCAAGACTGTTTTGTACAACTATTACTGTGAATATTAACTTGAAAAATGTCTGCAGAAATAGAAGCACTGCGAACATTAATTGAAGGGCTGAGTAGCCAAGTGAGCACAAGTGTAAATAGCTTGAGAGAAGATGTAAACAAGTTAGTAGTGTGAAAGAAAGTGTGAAGAAAACTGTAAATAGTGTATACGAGATTGTAAATATCCAAATAACTAAAGTGATTTAAATTGACAGGAAAATAGACACTGTAACTGAAAATGTAAACAGGAAAATACACTGGTGGAAAATGGAAAATGAACACCTGGACACAATGGTCCCACATGAGTGTAGATTTTATTGAATAATTATACAGGTTTTACACTATATATGATAATGATCACAAGGTTGTACACCTATGGACAGAGGCTACAGAGTGTCTTGAACAACGTCAGTATCTTGAGTAGCCACCTTTAGTGACGATGCAGTCCTGCAGTTGTGTGTAGAGACAATCAGAAAGGTGTTGGATGTCATCTTGGGGAACAGTTTTCTACGCTAATTCCACCTGTTGCAATTGGTGGAGGTTTGTTGCCGGTATTGCAGAATGCACCAAATGCAGTCCCATCATGTCCCACACACATTCAATCGGGGACAGGTTGGGCGATCGTGCTTGCCAGGGGGAGTTGATGAACACCTTTGAGAGTGCATTGGGTAACACGAGACGTATGTGCACGGGCATTGTTCTGCTGAAAGAGGGCATCTCCTTAGCATTGTAGGAATGGCAACAAAATGGGCTGGATGATGTTCTGGATGTAGCGTTCACTGTTCTGTGTTCCCTCAACAAACACCAGAGGCNTGGCAACAAAATGGGCTGGATGATGTTCTGGATGTAGCGTTCACTGTTCTGTGTTCCCTCAACAAACACCAGAGGCGTACGGTCATTGTAGGCTATTGCCCCCCAAACTATGATGCCAGGAGTTGGTCCTGTATGTCGCTGCCATATAAACTCTGGTTGTTGTTGCTCTCCTGGTTGACGCCGCAATCCCAAACGACTGTTACTGGCGCCAAGACAGAATCTGCTCTCGTCACTAAACACAACTTCGCGCCATTCATCCTTCCAGTTGCATTGTTCGTAACACCATCCAAGGTGGACTGCATGGTGATAAGGTGTGAGAGGAAGCGTTGCGAGCGGCACCCTTGATCGTAGCCCAACATTCAGCAAATGGTTGGTGATGGTCCTAGCTGACACCCTGGGTACAACAGTGGCCCTAATCTGTGCGGCGGTCGCCTTGCTATCAGCAATGGCTGCTCCTCAGATGCGGCTGTCCAGGCGGTAATCCGTATGCCACTGCCGTGCGGAACCAGGTTGACGAGCATGTGCACCATCGTTGGGCCACCGGCACCACCAATGATGCACAGCAGACACTTCACGTCAAACGCATTGGGCAATTCTTCAGGAGGACCATCCAGCCTCCCTCAGGCCCACTATACAACCTCGTTCAAAGTCCGTTAATTGCACGAAGTATGGCCGTTTATGCCGTCGTGGCATGTCTACAATGCTTACTATATACAGGCAGATGCTTGAAACAACAGACTACTCTTTCACCGAGTCAACTACAGTTGTATTTGGCTTGCATCACAATTAGGTGAAGTCACATCTGGGAAAATTATATTGCAATGTTCAAACCTAAAAGAAAACAAATTACCTTATTCTAGTGTCTACATAAAAAACTGCTCCCCGGTATAGTTTCTCATCNAACCAGGTTGACGAGCATGTGCACCATCGTTGGGCCACCGGCACCACCAATGATGCACAGCAGACACTTCACGTCAAACGCATTGGGCAATTCTTCAGGAGGACCATCCAGCCTCCCTCAGGCCCACTATACAACCTCGTTCAAAGTCCGTTAATTGCACAAAGTATGGCCGTTTATGCCGTCGTGGCATGTCTACAATGCTTACTATATACAGGCAGATGCTTGAAACAACAGACTACTCTTTCACCGAGTCAACTACAGTTGTATTTGGCTTGCATCACAATTAGGTGAAGTCACATCTGGGAAAATTATATTGCAATATTCAAACCTAAAAGAAAACAAATTACCTTATTCTAGTGTCTACATAAAAAACTGCTCCCCGGTATAGTTTCTCATCAACACACTAAATTTTTTATCACAAGAAATAAACCATCACTTAATTTCCTTAGTAGTGGTTCCCCATCACTATAAAGACCATCTCTCAGCCTTCCGAATAAGTGAGCTGTCCTCTGCTGCTTCCTATCAACACCCTGCCACCTTATGGTGACAAAAACATCATGGGTGCACCTCTTGTGCTCCTTAGTAATATCTACAATTGACAGCATCCAGCTGTCTCCTCAGAAGACCTAATACTTCAATATCAGAAACAATTACTCAAATTAATCAAATTAATCAAATTAATCAAATTATTATTTTAATACTGTCCACTTGCCTTAAGCAAAAACTGAATTTTTTTTCTGTGTGTTTTACCAATATTATTGCATTAACATTCACTTGATCATCAACATAACAAATAACTTAACAAAAAAAAACCAAATTAAAAAAATTTTAAATCCTGTTGGGTAAACATTAAGGTTTGCAAATAACTAAAGAAATACTTTTTTTGGCAGGTACACACTGCTGAGTATTAAACAAAATGAGCAGAAGTCTCTATTATCATGAATGGTAATAAAATGGCAAAACTAAATTAGTAGCAATAATTAATATGGGCCTTTTTACATGAAAGGATTAATTAAACCATTGAAGACTGAATTTCAAGAAAGTAAATGAAACAATAAACAAAGTAAATAAAAATTGACTTTTAAATACATAACCTTTAATTGCCAATCTGGTTGTCAAAAAAAACCAGAAAGAAAAACAAATTACTCCTTCCGCAACACAATAAGAAAAATAATAAAATAAAACAACAGGTCAAGTAAATAAAATTCTAAAATCACCCAACAGCAATGAACCTAGGAAAGAAGAACCGTTAAACAAAACCACCAGTCTCCATCTGCAACCTGAAATCAACATGTCATATTACAAACATCATCTGGTTATGAATAAAAATAATTACATTGTTAATAGCTATAGCTTTCTCACCTGCAATCAGAAAGGCAAAGTACATTACCACAATTCCATTCAGTTTACAGTTAATTTCAAATATTTCTATCTGCATCCAGAGACTACAACTACATGCATAATCATCACTATACAACACATTACTTCTGCAATAGGAATGGGTACACCTAAAAACAAAATTGTCTTTCGACAAAACTTTAAACTGCCTATCCTAGGGTTAAACCAATAAACCACACTCACTTAGTGCATGACAACAATCTCACAGGGTTCACGTGTTCACCTGGTCATCCTTCAGAAGCCAGAGTCACTTAACTTCATTTCTCCTTAGTGCACTCCTTGCACTCCTTGGACTCCACAAAAACAATTTTACCCACACTCCTGAGAACTCCCTAAGTTAACACTTAGTACCACTGGCAAACACCTCTTACCAGGTTTGTAATATGCAGATGCTAAACTGCCTAACATCCCTCTTTCCTCAAAATAATTATTAGCTGTTGGACAAAGAAACTAATCTCAACTCCTGGTGCAGCATGTAATGATGCAATATAATAATTATCGGGATACTTGGTTCATTTTCTTTCGTTTGGCAGGGTTTAGTAATAGTTTATCAGGATTCGAAGTATTGTTAGTATATTCATCGGGCATACGATTGCTTTTTCAGAAATCATAGTTTTTATTAGCGTCAGCATTAGTAGATAGAAGCTTTCCAACTGCAGTCGACAGTCTTTGTTCTAGAAGGTTTGATTATCTTTTACTANGTCAGCATTAGTAGATAGAAGCTTTCCAACTGCAGTCGACAGTCTTTGTTCTAGAAGGTTTGATTATCTTTTACTACGATGCAGTTCAGATGGCTATGCAGTTCGTCGGCGTGGCATGGGGAAGGGATGCCTGGCCCACGCCATGCCTTTATTTGGTAACGTTTTGGCACCCTGGGGAAAGGAATGGGGGTAGGCACGCGGCGACAAAAACTCCATGTGCCTACTGCCCGTTAATGGAGTAGGACCAGCACTCGAGGAAGACACATCGAGCGTGGCAATTATCACCCATACTGGCAAGCACCAGCGGCCTCTAAATATTTTTTAACTTTAATTCCTTTTCGGCTTATACTTAACTCTATTAAATTATTTCTGCCAGTGTGGGAGGTCGCTAGGGTGCCAGGAGGGAACTAACATCCCTCCTGCCTTCGTAATCTATTCTTGGGATGCAAGCTTTTGATGACGTGAATAATCAAACTACTGTGGCGCTGCTCTTTGCTTGTTTGTCTATGAAACTGACTGTTCGTGACTCTGCATACTTGAAGTTTGTATGTGAACTGTTTCATTGGAATGATAAATAAAAGTACAGAGAAAATAAACCAAAACTTGACTTTATTTTTATATTTGTTTGGTACCTTTACCNTGGAATGATAAATAAAAGTACAGAGAAAATAAACCAAAACTTGACTTTATTTTTATATTTGTTTGGTACCTTTACCTCAACACTTTTGAAAATAAAAATCCAACACCTCTTATTAATTAAAGGTCAAACAAGAAACCACATATTTTGTTTGGCTGTAAAACAAAACATAACCTTACCAGTTATACTATAGAACAATAGCAGTGGACCAACACTTTTATCTTANGTTTGGCTGTAAAACAAAACATAACCTTACCAGTTATACTATAGAACAATAGCAGTGGACCAACACTTTTATCTTATACCACACCACCAGGTAATCCAGGCGCCATGGTGGTGTAGTGGTTAGACTACTCGCCCCCCACCTAGTTGAACTGGGTTCGATTCCTGGTGGGGTTGCTCCAGAATTTTTCCATGTGGGAATCATGCCGGACAATGCCGCTGGTCGGCGGGTTTTCTGAGAGATATGCCGGTTTCCCCGTCCTTTTATTCTGGCGCTGCTCCATACTCACCTAATTTCACCTTCATCGGCTCTCAAGACCTTAATGTTAAGAGCCACCCAAATCTCTCACTCACCAGGTACTCCACAAAAACCATTTATTCACGGAGAACCACAATGCATCTTGCATAGCCATCTCACTGATGGACATTAACCATGGCTTTTCAAACCACACCACACCTCTAACAGGTTTTAGCTGAAGGATGCATATGTGCTNCTGATGGACATTAACCATGGCTTTTCAAACCACACCACACCTCTAACAGGTTTTAGCTGAAGGATGCATATGTGCGACTGTAGAGAACTCCTTTCCCCTGACATCAGTTTTCATTTCATACTTTAAAAAAATACTGGTCCACGCCAACTCCTAAACCATGACTAAACTTTTCGTGAAGAAAATAAAATTTTTTTTAACTGCCCAACACATTAGGTTTTTATCATAACATAACCCAAAACATTTTAAACAAACAAAAAAATTTTNTTTTTTTTAACTGCCCAACACATTAGGTTTTTATCATAACATAACCCAAAACATTTTAAACAAACAAAAAAATTTTATGAGCCCTTCTACTTGTGTGTACTACAGACACCAGCCATCCTAAAATTAAACAAACATTTTTTCCTTTAAAATGTCAAAAATGTTACATTGACCTTGTTTTTATTCAAAGACCTGGGCTCAGTAACATTCCCACGCTGTACAACTGTACACCAATATTTATGGATACCCAGGGCTGCGTGTCCATGCACAACACATCACAACTCTGCGCACTGGAATCTCATAACACTTGTTATGCATCATCTTAATGTGTGTTCATCACTTTTTAAAAATAACATGAAAATATCTCAAATCATCGTGGACGTACACTTTCAAAACATTAACCGTCGTGAAACAAATTTACCAAAACAATTGAAACACTGCCACAGTCTTGTAGTGCTGCAATTGATACAGGTTAGCCAACATGGCTAATAGAGCACGACACCAACAATAAACCAGCGCTCTCATTTTGCGATAAAAGTTTTCACAAGTACCATGAAACGTTTTTCAAATACTAACATGAAACTACTGTGTCCTACTAATTGATGCATTAATTTTCTCTTATCATACTGCTCCAACATTGTTCGTGTTTCTCTTCAAATTTTTTATTTTAACACATTCATATTAACTCATAGAACGACGCCAGTTTACCTCTTTTGATTTCAGCATTGCCAAACAAACTACTGTAATTATGGTAGACTGTGCCATGAATACCATGCCTACTATCATTTACATTACACCATCATTTNCAAACAAACTACTGTAATTATGGTAGACTGTGCCATGAATACCATGCCTACTATCATTTACATTACACCATCATTTACATTACACCATCATTACTAAGTACTATCTCATTGACACATAAATTACATCCTAATGACTCTTAAACTCNATCATTTACATTACACCATCATTACTAAGTACTATCTCATTGACACATAAATTACATCCTAATGACTCTTAAACTCTATAAATTAAACTAGGCATCTTCCAAATGCTGTTTAAACTTTACATACCTTCAATTAAACCGAAGTGCAATTAGGCTTCTGAGAGAGACCAGCAGTTCATTCCACTGTATCAATTCCATTTCTGTTCTTTCCATTCACAAGTTTACCAGCACATAGCACATTTCTCTGCACTGTTTAAATAAATTACATCAAAATTATTCAGCTGAAATAAATAAATGGTAAATTTAATTTCCTACACTTACTCATAAAGATAGATGGGTAGGAACTTTTACAGACATAAAAATAACATACATAAATTTATAAACAAGGTAACTAGTTACACAAAAACCTAAACCACAGCCTAACTGGTGCCGAACACCATTCTAATGTCACTACGGGATTTGGAAAAGGAGAAAATGAGATGGGGGTGGCACAGGGAGAGCAGGAGAGGGAAAAGGAGAGGAAATAAGGAAGGGACAATGGAAAGAAAGAAGAAAAGCGACTCCTAAAATAATAAAATACAAAAAAGTTATAGGGACATCAACTACCGACCATGTTTAACGAGTGCACAGAGACTCTATGAATGTAAACTTAGTCAACCAGGTGCACCAGTAACAGGTGTGGGATAAAATTTACTGTTCAATGCTGGTCAACAATAAATGCAGATTATTTAGATTAAAATAATAAACGATNGTTAACGAGTGCACAGAGACTCTATGAATGTAAACTTAGTCAACCAGGTGCACCAGTATCAGGTGTGGGATAAAATTTACTGTTCAATGCTGGTCAACAATAAATGCAGATTATTTAGATTAAAATAATAAACTATTAGCGTGATCGTGAGCAGTCAAACAATACAAAGTCTAGACTTCTAGACTGCAAACATAACACCTTTAGGCCAAATTAGACTTTAAAAAACATAACTTAAGGGCTAATTTTTTAACTGCAAAATAACGAACTATGGTTTTAGTTCCATAGTACTTTTTACATTTGCTTTAAAAAAAGAGAATTACATTTTTTACACGCTTCCAAAAATAAAGAACATAAATCTTTACCAATCACTTGTGCATCTTTATAACATGAAAGAACCTGCTGTCCACAATACAATAAAAATGAATAAAAACAAACACATCTAATACTATGGAATCTGCCTCAACACCATTCAACTTGGATAAAAATTACTGTAATCCATTAGTACTTGACACGCCTCATCACTTTCGTGCCAACTCGTCCTGACAAAATACGTAATTAAAATTCATACTCCTAACCTTGGAACTACTTTATCTTCTCAAAAACTTTAGGCTACTTATTTATTATTGAACTCCTCGTCTAAATCTTCGATTTCTGTCAACATCTTAACATCTAAATTTAACTTCATTATTTATTAATACATTAATTTACAGGCTGATGCTCTGNATGAATAAAAACAAACACATCTAATACTATGGAATCTGCCTCAACACCATTCAACTTGGATAAAAATTACTGTAACCCATTAGTACTTGACACGCCTCATCACTTTCGTGCCAACTCGTCCTGACAAAATACGTAATTAAAATTCATACTCCTAACCTTGGAACTACTTTATCTTCTCAAAAACTTTAGGCTACTTATTTATTATTGAACTCCTCGTCTAAATCTTTGATTTCTGTCAACATCTTAACATCTAAATTTAACTTCATTATTTATTAATACATTAATTTACAGGCTGATGCTCTGNGATTTCTGTCAACATCTTAACATCTAAATTTAACTTCATTATTTATTAATACATTAATTTACAGGCTGATGCTCTGGCCTGAATAACTATCTAACTAAACCATAGGAATAAAAAAACTACTTGAGCTTACATTGCGATGCTTCCCTCTAGGGCTCCTCTAACCCTTGGACCCTTCTTTTCATAGTCTATGATCCGCCGCTTAGTCATCATAATCAGAATCCCGTTACTTGCAGCACGACCAGCACGTCACTCCCTCTATCCGACGCTCTCTGCCAGTGCTTCTAATGCATTTCACACTTGGCCTGGCCTGTTGCTAGGCAGTCGTCAGTAACCTTGCGCTCTCTCACTCTCACCAGCCACCGTGGCAGCCCACCTTACCACTTCCTCACCCCTCAACTCTCAGGTGCCTACAAGTTCACTCACTACAGCTGAGCGGTTCAGCTAAGCTCATCATGCTCCCACGTCAAGCCACAGCTGCCTGCCTAGCTCACATGTCCAATCAGCCCAAGCACACGTGTATACAACCACCGCTCTGGCCGGCCAGAAGTCCAGCTCAGCAAAGCCTGTAGCGGGTTTGCGCGCCCATCAGAACTTAAGACAAAAAAAAAGCTAAACCAAACTCCAGCCATAAGGCTATAAACTCAACTCATAAACAAAACTTATAAAAACTAAGAAAACAATATAAAATCTAAAAAAACTGCCTAGGTTCAAAAACCACACTGTCAAAATAAAATTAAAATCTCGAAACCTGAATCAAAATGAACAACACTTCCGACCTAACATACTCCTGTATGTCACATTGATCATAAGAAAAAAAAAAAAAAAAAAATTTAAAATCTCAAAAATTTACGTGACAATATAAATATGATTAAATTGTGCACACCTTACATCTTCCCTGTAATTATGCATGCAAATAAACTTCTCCGTACATTTTTCAGTTTTTCCAAAAGAATGGAAGAAATAAAAATTTTATCTATAACTAAAGTTAAAAATCCAACATAATTTAAGAACTTTTGGCCTNCAAAAGAATGGAAGAAATAAAAATTTTATCTATAACTAAAGTTAAAAATCCAACATAATTTAAGAACTTTTGGCCTATTAGTATTCTTCCTGCAATGTCTAAAATATTACAGAAAATTATATAAACAAATGATATCTGGTACAAAAAACATTCTGGTTTTGTTCTAGACACAGCACATACACATGGCTTCAGGATGTGAGTGAGAGAGTGAAGAGATTTGGGCTGCTCTTAACATCGAAGTCTTGAGAGCCGATCCTTCAGAATGTAACTGATAACATTTGCAAAGATATAGACGAGTCCAAAGTAACTGCAAATATTTTCTTAGATTGTGAAGTCGTTTGATATAATAAGACACTCAGTTCTGCTAGACATCCATTCAGTATTGTTATGTACCACCTTTGCGACAGAAACGTGGTCACCTATAGGTACCCTTGTCTTAACACTAAATGGAAGGTGGGTTCTAGGTTCCAGGTTAGACTAGAGTATATTAAAAAAAGCTAATTAGAGAGTTGTGTTCCTGTTTTACTTATTAAATTAACGTAATAAAAAGGCAATTGGTACAGTCGTGGTGTAAATTAAATTTTATCAATCACAACTCGACAGTTAAAAAATTCATATAATTATATATATTACCAGGGCAATTGTAAGGATGTAAGTAATGTAAGAAAAAAGTCTCTTTTCTTTTGAACACTTGTATAGAACTATTTAAACATTTTTTGGCACAACAAGAGTATTATTGTTTATCTCCATAGATATATATTAATAATTTTTGAAATCTTTTATAAGATGAGTATATTAATTTTTTTTTATTATTATTCTACTTGCTTTTGTTTACATTTTGACAAACTATTATTTTTCTTTTATTTTGGTCATTAAATACATTATCGGGTATCCGCAATCACCTGTTTTGAAATTTACATTATTGAAAAAAAAATTTTATTAATTTATTTATATTGGTTTTTTTTTACCAAATTTGTTGAAGACAAAACAATTTTGTTCTTGAACTGCCCAAAATTAGTTTAACATTTCACTTGATCTCGCATCAGTACACAGAAAAGGCTGGAGCACACCCATAGGTCATGCAGCAGGCGAAACTACAAAAATTACAAAAAAGTTACGTCATTCCTTAAGAGATTCTGAAGTTACTGCAGTGTGACGGCAGAAGGAAGTTGAATCATGGCCAAAACGGTCATCCCAGTAACGGGTGTACGGCTCACTTCACATCACAGGGGAAGAAATGGCTGGCCACAAGATCATCGGCCCACGCCTCAAACTGCTAAAAGACAAAAACATTATTGAAAAGGACTGGAATCACAAAATAATATTACCCCGTCGCGAAATAAAATATCTGCAGTTAAACTTACTCAAAGCAGCGGATAAAATTTAAATCATCCTAAGATGATGGATTGAAAATAAGATGAAGATCCAAGATGACTACTTGCTGTATGGCAAGAAACAAAGAAGAAGGAAGTTACTTGAGCGGAAATCTATATATACAAAGGTATACTCCGGACTTTGTGGTCTTGCGTGACCAATCGATACATAAATCAAAAGTCTAGAAAGAAATACAATATTTCACAAGTAAAGCTTTTCATTTTGATAATTGGAAATTNCAAATTAAAACTTCACACACAATATTACGTACATAAACTGTTAATTGACATAAAGAAAAATATTTTTAAACAAGAAACATTAAAAAAAAACCAGATAAATGTTTAAACATTACAATAATTTCAGATGACTGTAATGATGCAGTATTCTTAATTTTCGGGACACGTGTTTCAATTTCATTCGTTTTTCTTAAGCTCTGCTAAGCTTCGTAATATTTTTATCGGGTTCAAAATTAAAGCCGTGGTGGTCCGTTTTACCGTGATAGTAAGTTTATCTGGCATTTATGTTTCGAACGTCGTCGTTTTCAGTTTTTGTGAAGCGTCAGCATTATTTAGAAACTTTCAGGCTGCATCATACAAATTTTATATGAGAAGTTTGTTTATCTGTATGTTGACGGCGCAGTCTTAGTTCCTACAACGCAGTTTGGATGACGCNGTACAAATTTTATATGAGAAGTTTGTTTATCTGTATGTTGACGGCGCAGTCTTAGTTCCTACAATGCAGTTTGGATGACGCTGCTGGCAGATGCCGGATGCCGTGCCCTTATCTTAGGAGAAGGGGGCGATAGGCCTGCATAATAAATACTTGGGGTGTCGATAGCCTAAAAAAGAAAAAGTAACCAACCGTCGGAGAAGACGCATCAGGCGTGAAGAACTTCACCCACACCGGCAAGCACCCGCGACCGTTAAAACTTTTATCACTACATTTATTTTCGGCTTAACCTAAATAATTCTATCAAATTATTTTTGTCGGTGTGGGAGGTCATTAGGGTGCCAGGAGGGAACGAACATCCCTCCTGCCTTCGTAACTTTGTCTTGCGATGCAAGTTTTGAGACATGAATAATCTGTAAACGACGGTGGCGCTGTTCTGCACTTGTATATTTATCTGTGAACAGTTCATACTTTGCATACCAGAACTTCGTATGTGAACTGTGTCACTAAATGATAAATAAAGTATAGAACAAAATACTCTGGAACTTGAACTTATTGCTTAATTAATCGGTGTCCATTTTACTGAGTCTCGTGTACTACCTATGAGCTAGTAGAGTGCAAGTTGGCAAACTTAGTCGGCGCTGTAACTGTTGTGCCCAACGTTACATGACAAAGTTAGTTTTACACCTTCACAGTGAAAAAAACAAAAATATTAAGCAGAACTAGAGCACTTTTAAATAATAATAAAAATATATTTGGCTAAATACCAAATAAATAAATAGAATTAACAGAATTACATATTAACTTGAAACAAGTGCCAACACAAATGACACACGCTCCCCCCCCCCCCCTCCTTCTACCCGTTTGGTANACCCGTTTGGTAACCAGAACACAGGGTCCGCAGAGATATGGAGAGAGCAGTGGCTACAAAGTGCAAAATTCCCACTAATAAACGCACATAAGAAAACAACAAAATTATAAACTTACATTACGAGGAGGAACTACCGCTAGAAACAACCGGTAAAGGAATAACAACAGAATGTTCTTGGCTAGAGGGTTGAATAGGTGGAGAGGGTTGCATACTAGTACAAAACTTGGATTTAAACTAAAAGATTATAGGAAACACGATGCGAAACATCACAACTGAAGATAGAATAATAGATATAACATTAATGTGTTCAGAAGGTGGAGTAGGATGGGGATGGAGAATTTGCATGTCATGGAAATTAGTATCTTGGAGCTGGGAAGTCAGAAGGGAATCAAGTTCCCTTAATGAGGGAATCGTTGGGAGAAAGATAATATAGTTTTGAAAGTTGCAATGATGTAATATTGGAAATAAGTTTTGGAAAATGTAGGACAGGTAAAGACTGATAGAAGTGAATATCGGAGTTTACTTGACCAAAGGTCTTAAAAAATTGGCTGACAATGTCACAATGTGAAGTATTGCTGATAAAACCACTCCCAGACAATGACAGTGTGATGGGAGTTTGAGACTCCAAGGTAGACCTGACACACAGAAAGGTTACATCAATGGGAAATTTCATCACAAACAGCTAGAGAGAGTTTTTTTTTTTTTTTTTAAGTATAACTCTAATGATACAAAGGATTTTTCGCAAATGTCAAGGTGAAGTTTACCAGAGAATAAATTAATTTCACAACTATTAGCATGTGCATCAAAAAATGGAAAGTGAGAAGGATAAATGGTAGTACCATAAATTTTACATTGGGACAAAAATTTAGCTGGAATGGGAGCAAAAAGATTTCTGTCTAGGCTGACAATAAAAAAGTTGAAAACTTTAAATAACAGATACCTGTTTATGTTGGGAAATAACACAGGGAAGGAAAAGACACTATAACTCTGAAAACTATCCTTATTTGCCAAAGGAACATTCACAAATACATTAAGGGAAGAATTATAAAAAATTGCTTGTACTGTACTGAAACCATAATATGCAAAAAGATTTTCAAAAGTCACTGGGGCAATCATGTGCAGAGGGCATGTTATCAAATGTTGAATTTGGTTCAAAATATCAATGAAAGCCTTTGTATTCAAAAGTGTGAGCTTAACTTGCCATGGACACTAGTCTCAATAGCATGCTTTAATTCGGACAATTCTAACCTGGCGCTAGACAAAACTTTGCTGACCCTTAATAGCACAGTACTAAGGTCTAACCTAAAACTAACAAGCACAATCTGGTTCCACACTCAATACAAAACCTTATAGTTGTTTAAAAAGTGAGTAGCCAATTTCTGGAGTCCTTTAGTTGTATTTAAAATACGATCCTCAAGATCTTTGATTAAAATTATATGAATAGCAACATTAACTGAAATGTTGTCTTGAATCAAGTCTTTTTTCTAAACTTTTCAAGTCGTCATCAAGAGTTCCAAATACGGTTTTGAGCACCTTGCCTCCAATGTTCAACATTCCCCTTTTTATACGTGACTGAGGCAGTAGAGAGGTAAGGGTAAGAACTTCCATCTTGAAGGCGATGAGGTTGTCCTCCAATTGCAAAAGAGTAAAATTAAAGTTTTGGTCAAACAAACTGTTTCCACCATTGGTTTTGAAGTTCTTGTGCACACTAAGCACTGAATTTAGCAAACTGTCTTATTCCACATATTCCTCATGTAATACTTGTAGATCAAAATTTAGCACTATAGAATAAAAATTGTCAGGAAAAAGTCTTCATATTTCTCAAAAATTACACCAGAGTTCAAATTTGTTACAGTGACCGATGAAACACGTACGTGGCTGGCAACAGCCAGGATGGCCAAGGAAGCAAACATGGTGTCGATCTAACAGGTGGAAACTGTAAAACACAGAATGGGACCTTGTAGACCCGGTAAAGAGTAAGGTGGCAAGAGAACACAGACTGCAATGTGTGGAAATCGAATACGTAACAGCAAATTAAACACAAATTTTAATTACCATTAAAATCAACCATACTACAATGGTACAATAATATCAACTACCAAATATTACCATAATTAAGAGATGACCTAAAGATCAAGACCCAATTAAACAAAAGTATTTCACATCTGCAAAAAATTAACAATTAATCTTGAACCTTACTAGTTCAATTCCCAAAGAAATACAAAATACCCTAAATATTAAACTAGAATCTTTATCACCAGGTTAACTGGACATTGAAACATTAAAAGAATGTATAATACATTTATAACACAAAAACATTATTGGTCACAAAGCCAAATGAATTTAACCTAGAATCAACTTAACTTAGTACCGCAGTTTTTTTTGAATAGGTGAGAGCTCTCAAATGACATAGAACCCAAAATGACTCCACTCAGTGGGTGATCAGTCCACAATCAAGACGAAGTCTTGAACTAACAAGTAAGAAATTTTACTGAAATATTTTAATCTTTGTGCAACGGAAGATACAAATTGTGTGTTTGTACAACCAAATAAACAAGTGCACAGTTAAGGTCTGCAGCTCTTAAACAGCGCAAAATGAAAATTATTTTGTTGAATGAAATATTTTTTAATGAGAGACATGACCTCTTGTAATAAATGCTTCTGTACTTGGGTCAGCCAAAGCGGCAGTGACTGGCATCAAAAAATGTTGGATTTGATACACGCCCGACCAACGGTAAGAAATGTTTGCCATTTTCTTATTAACTGCCCTGCTGACAGGGTGTACTTTGCACAGAACAAGGTCACCTACATGAAAAGGATTATCAATGCAACCTTAATTATACTTAACACGACTCTCAAAATGAGCACGCTTTAAATTCTTGTGGGCAGATGCCCATATCACAAACGCCCTTAGGATCATTCTGTAACAAGTTATTCAAATGCTACAAATTTGACAAACGGTTATTGGGACAAAGGTAAACATAAGATTGAATGGGCTGGTTTTGTGTAATTCATGTTTGGCATTATTGAAATACATTTGAAGCCAAGAGAGATTTTTATCCCAATTTGTTTGGTCCGTCGCATGGAAAGCAATGAGTGCTGAACAGAGTTCTTAATTGAAACGCTCCGCATGCGAAGGAGGGATATTATATGGGGATAAAGTTATGTGATGTATGCCATGAGAAAAAGACATGTTATTAAAAATATGAGAGGTAAACTGTGAACCGTTGTCCGACACAATGGAGTACCAAAACTTTGAATAATACGTACTTGAAGAGCACGAATAGTGAACGTAGTATCAGCTTTCCAAAGTGGAATTAACCATACTAATTTAGTGAAAGCATCAACACACACAAACAACATATTATTTCCTAATTTACACCTGGGGAAGGGACCAACAAAATCAATGAACAATTATTCTTTCAGCTACTTAAGATGACAGAAACCCTAAATGTGTATTCTGAGCTGGCTTGCTCAGAGCACAAATTTTGCAACATTTCACTTGCTCAGAGATTTCGGCATCCATTCCTTTATAAGTGATTTGCTGACGGATGGCCCGAATAGTTTTGTGTGCACTCAGGTGAGCGCCAAGAGGCGATAAATGAAAATACTAGAATATTATGGGCTTTAGATGATCAGGCAACACGAAACGTTTCCATTTGTCAAGAGATCTGCAATGGAGGAGACCTTTGGAAAGGAAATATGGTTTGTGTTCAATACCTGATTTTAAATTGAGATGATTTTTTTTTTCAAATTACTGTCCTTTTCTTGGTGTTCTTTAATGTCTGTAAAAGCTAATGAAAAACTGCATAAAACATTACAATATTTTGGAAGTACTTTGGATTGTGCATTGGTACAGTTGAGCATATGTGATAGAGGATCTGCAACTACATTTTGAGGTCCTTTTATGTGTTGCACTCTAAATTTTAAAGATCAAATTTTTACCACCCAACTGCCAATTTTTCCAAGTTGGCGTGGATGCGCCAAAAGCCATGACAAAGCCTGGTTGTCAGTTTCGAGAAGAAATTCTGCATGTTCCAAATATTGCCTAAATTTGTCTATGGCAAAAAGTATGGCCAAACATTCCAACTCGTATATAGCCGAGGACTTTTTCTCTTGCGGAGTAAGAGTGCGTGACGGAAAGGCAATCGGCTGACAACAGCCATCAATCTCCTGAGCTAAGACAGCTCCTATCGCGTGTCTCGAAGCATCAGTTTGAAGGATAAATTCCTTGCTAAAATCTGGCATACATAAAACAGGAGGATGAATAATATCATTCTTAATGGGTTGAAAGCATTTTGCTGCTCCTCACCCCACTCAAATTTAACAGAATTTTTTTTCGATCTATTAAGTGGTGCTGCCTTTTCAGCTAGGTTTGGAATGAATTTACCAAAAAACTGAATCATGCCAATAAATCGGGCTATACCTGTAGCATATCATGGTGGAGTAAACTCTTTAATAGATTTGACCTATCTGGATAAATGGAGATTCCACTAGAAGAAATCTTATGTCCCAAAAATAAAATTTCGTGAACGAATTTAACTTTTGAAGGGTTAACTATAAGACCTGCCTTTTCTAAACGAGAAAGGACTTCTTTTAGGTGGTCCATATGCTATTCAAAACTGTTGGAATTTATAACAATATCATCCAAATAGTTATAGACAAACTTGATTTTTACATCATGAAAAATCATATCTAGAAACCTACAAAGTATCTGAGCACCCATGGCCAAGCCAAATGGAACACGAGTAAATTGATAGGTTCCAAGGAACACAAAAACTTGTAATTGGTTTGAAATATTTTGACAAAGGGATTTGGTGATAAGCCACGTTTAAATCTATGGTTGTAAAGAATTTTGCTTTTCCAAACCAATTAAATGCTGAATAGATATCAGGAAGAGGAACTGATTCAATTTCAATGTTTTTGTTAAGTTTTCGGTAGTCCACAACCATCCGATGTATCCCATTGGGTTTTGGTACCAAAAAGACTGGACTAGCGTATTGGGAAGTAGATTATTCAATATCACCTTTATCTAACAAATCTTGAACTTGTTTTCTCAAAATTTCCATCTGAGGTGGTGCCAATCTATATGAATGACACTTTACATTTTCCTTGTTAAGCAGTGTTATCTGATACTCCAACAATTTAGTGAGTCCTAACTCAGTGGCAAGGACCTTGGGAAAGCTTTTACGCAATTTCTCAATAGCAGAACGCTGCTGTTCCTCAAAATGATCAAATGAATTTACTATTTGATTGGACTCTGCTCTTCAGTCAGGAGAAACAATTTGCTTTAGTTGAGAACCCACAATGATAGTTTTGTTTCAGGAGAAAACTTAAAAAAATATGTTCATCTTGAATATCAAGGATTAGGCCAGTAGCGGTCATGAATTCTGCACCCAAAATAAAATCTAAAACAAGTTGTTTGGAAAGTAGACATCTGTGTATCCAAGAAAAATTACCAATTTCCAACTTTAAAGTGGCGCAACAAGATATCGGCAGAGCCTGCCTTGATGTGATATAACATTGTATGTCGGGAGGTTCAACAGACTTATCTAACCTTAAATTTCTGAATTTCTCAAAAAGCTTTGCAGAAATAATGGTATGCGCAGATTCAGAATAAACAAGAGCATTAATGGATAATGGCCCTAAATTTACCTCAACATGGGGTTTAGGATTTAGTAACCTTTTGAATGCCCACTAAATGAGGAAAATTTACTTGACATATTCCAAACTTTTTCTTCTCACAGTGTTCATAAGGACCGAACAGCTGTTGAAAGTGCCTGCAAAGTTACACATTTTGAAAAAAGTGAGCATTAAACTGAACATTGGCAAGCTTGCCAGAATTGCAAGGAAGATATAGCTCACTTGTCGTCCCCACGAGACT
This sequence comes from Clitarchus hookeri, assembly GCA_002778355.1. Lineage (NCBI taxonomy): Eukaryota > Metazoa > Arthropoda > Insecta > Phasmatodea > Phasmatidae > Clitarchus > Clitarchus hookeri. The sequence continues at coordinate 37,326 of NQII01000111.1, forward strand.
TGTTTTTTTAGCTTGAAACACTGGTCAATCGTGTGGCCTAACTTTTTGCAATACCTACAAGAAACTGGGTTGTCTCGTTCAAGTGTGTGTGAGGTTGAAGGGGATTTGTCATCCTTCTGTTTCTGTGTCTGATCCTTTTCATCAGTAACAGCATTTGTGGAAGAATCAGGAGGTAATTTATTTTTATTGGTACCACGAAGTGGCGTAAAGATATACTTGCGTTTTTGGTCAGTGTATCTGATGTTCTGAGAATGTATGCATGCCCTGTCCAACTCTGCAAAAGTATTGGGTTTAGCGAAAAAAAAAACCAAACAAGAACGTTCTTGAGGCTCTAAGCCTTCTAATGTGGTATTAACCACTTCACTTTCAGGTAGATTCAAATGCAATTTGATGGCAGCTTCCTTAATACTGCTCACATACACAGAAAGAGCCTCCTCAGTTTCTTGCAAACGATTAAACATCCTCAGTTGTAACTAAGCATGCAACCTTGAGGGAATAAAAAAAAATTAAGAATATCTGATTGATACGCATAAAAGGAAACTGGTTGTGACAGACATGGCTAAACTAGTCCGTTCACTAAGTGGACCTTGAGTGAAAGGGTAAATGACATCAAGCAGTTGTGCCTCTGGCACTATTTTACTCTGATAGAGTTTAACAATTACTTTCAAAAACTCCAAAAAAATTTTCAACATTTAGGCCATCAGTGGCTGGAAAGTTACGCAGCATGTTCTCAAGTGGGTGTGTGATTTTGCCAAAAACAGATGAATACATAAGTGATACTGAAGATGACATGTGCACAGGTGCACTGAAAACAGTGCTCGGATGAAATTAATATGAGCTTTGGACAGTTAAAGCAGTGTGGAGAGCAGTGGATGGAAGGGTGGTTGAAGCAAGTGTGAAAATGGGCAGGTTGATACCTAGGTTAACTGGAATGGATTGGGTGGAGGCTGGAACATAATGGGATGGTGTACTGACACTAATACTAGCAAACTGTTGAGTGACTGAGGCAATGGAGGTGGTAGGAACATCCTTGTTACTGTTATCAACACTGATGGAGACTGACTCCAAACTAGAAACAGCATCAAAGTGAGGCTGGGTCTGAGCCACAATGCTCTCAAGTGTCTTAAACTGAGCATCTGACAATTGCCTACCAAATTTGGTCAAAAGATTATGAGCATGTTGTTTAAGATGAGCTACTTGGTTTATTAACTGGGGGTATGAATAAGTTGTGTCATCTTCACTTAGATTGTCAAAAACTCTTGCAAAGAAATTATTTTAGCAGTGCGGGTACGATACTCTGTCTCAATATCAATGTTGGACAATTTGTCCAAAGAAATAGAGACATCGGAATTTAAAGCAACATCCAGTGCGCTTCTAAATGCTGCTGCTGCTGTGTTTTCAGGTGCTTGTACACCTCGGATGGTGCACTCATACTGGCATTCATCCTTCAAAAGGAGTTCTGGCACTATAAAAAAAGGCCATGGTACCAGGACACTACAATATTATGCAAAGTACAACACTTACACAAGCTTAAATATAAAGGAACAGAGTTCTCACCAACACCATTTGCACATGCCCAAGTCTCAAAGGGACACATGCAACAAGCATGCACAAATCAAAAACTCCAATCTACAACCAGGAACCACCAGCTACCTCTACCACATGTTATGTACCACCTACGTGACAGAAACGTGGGAACTTATAGGTACCCTCGTCTTAACACAAAGTGGCACACAAATGGAAGGTGGGATCTAGGTTCCTGGGAAGATTAGAGTATACTATAAAAAGCAAATTAGAGGGGTATGTTCCTGTTTTACTTATTAAATTAACATAATAAATAGGCAATAGGTACATTCATGGTGTAAATAAAATTTTATCAATCACAACTTGACAGATAGAAAATTCACATAATGATATATATTACCAGGGCAATTGTAAGGACGTAAGTAACGTAAGAAAAAAGTATCTTTTATTTTGAACACCTTTATAGATCTATTTAAACATTTTTGCCACAACAAGAGTATTATTCTTTATCTCCATAGATATATATTAATCATTTTTTTAAATCTTTTATAACATGAGTATATTAAGGGTTTTTTTAAAAGTATTATTCTACTTGCTTTTGTTTACATTTTGACAAACTATTATTTTCCTTTTATTTTGGCCATTAAATACGTCATCGGGTATCCGCGATCACCTCTTTTGAAATTTACATTACCTTTCATTTATTTATTTCTATTCGCTTTTTAAACCAAAGTTGTTGAAGACAAAACAATTTTTTTCTTGTACTGTCCAAAATTAGTTTAACATTTCACATGATCTCGCGTCAGTCCACAGAAAATTCTAGAGCATACCCATAGGTCATGCAGCATGTGAAACTACCATAATTTAAAAAAAGTTGCATCATTCCTTAAGAGATTCTGAAGTTACTGCAGTGTGACGGCAGAAGGAAGTTGAATCATGGCCAAAACGGTCATCCCAGTAACAGGTGTACGGCTCACTTCACATCACAGGGGAAGAAATGGCTGGCCACAAGATCATCGGCCCACACCTCAAACTGCTAAAAAACGAAAACATTATTGAAAAGGACCGGAATCACAAAATAATATTACTCCGTCGCAAAATAAAACATCCGCAGTCAAACTTACTCAAAGCGGCGGATAAAATTTAAATCATCCTAAGATGATGGATTGAAAATAAAATGAATATCCAAGGCTACTACACGCTGTATGGCAAGAGACGAAGAAGAAGGAAGTTACTTCAGTGGAAACCTATATATACAAAGGCATGCTTTGGACTTTGTGGTCTCGTGTGACCAATCGATATATAAATTGAAAGTCAAGAAAGAAATATAATATTTCACAAGTAAAGCTTTTCATTTTGATAATTGGAAATTAAGACTTCACACACAATATTACGTACATAAACTATTAATTGACATAAAGAAAAATATTTTTAAACGAGAAACGTAAAAAAAAAATAACCAAATAAATGTTTAAACATTACAATAATTTCAGATAACAGAGTTAACAACTTCACAGTGAATAAACAAAAATATTAAGCAGAACTAGACCACTTTTCAATAATAAAAAAAATATTTGGCTAAACCTCAAATAAATAAGAATAGAATTAATAGAATTACATATTAACTTGAAACAAGTGCCAACACAAATGGCACAGTATACCCTTTTGTAATTGTTCATGTGAGTGGATAAAAAGTTACTTACACTGCAATTACCAGCATTTTTCATTGTATGCATCCAAAAGGGAGGTGATGTCAAAGGAACTGTTATGGCTGGAGTTCCACAAGGCTCTATACCAGGGCCTCTGCTATTCTCCATTTATACACATACGTTATCGTTATGTATAAAAAAATTTACATATTTCTAATATGCTGATGATAATCTGTTGCTTATATCATGTAAACTAAAAAATATATTGGAGTTGATAGGGAGCTTAAACTGGCATGAGTTGTAGGATGGTGTAACAAAAACAGTCTAAAGCTTAATCACCTAAAATGCTCACGTATGTTTATTGGATCAAATAAAATGTTTCTGAAAGTCAGTACTACACCACCTATTTTAATAGATGGTTTAACAGTTCCAGAATGTGAACTTGGGCATTGTTTTCATGAATTCTATGGATTGGACAAAGCATACTTCAAAATTATTATAACAATCTAATTTTTATCTTAAACACCTTTAAAAAATTAAAAAATATCATGCTTATAAAACTGGAACTAAAATTATGTGATTCTCTTATAGTGTCACATTTCAATTATTGAGCTTGATTTGTATTAGTTTTTGCTACAACTTAAAAAAGAGAGCCAATATAACACAGTATTTAAAAAACACAAAATGGCTTAACATGGACTACAGATATTTGTTACACTTTTTCTGCCAACAAAAAACAATTCTCATAAAGAAGGAACCATCATACCTATTACATAAACTAAATAAACAGAAATGGCAGTACATATATAAAACTAAGCATGCAAATAGTTTACAAGTTCCACAACATAAGGGTTCCAACTACCAAAAACCATTCAGCTACCTTTCCTGCAGCCATTGGAATGCTCTGCCGGTATACCTAAAATGCTGTTATGGTGTCACATTTAAAAAAAACTTAAATGCAGTCAGAAACATGTAATGATCTATAAGAATAAAAACAGAATAATCTATTAGCAATTCCTTGTACTTTTAATGTCCACCAAAATCTACTAGTGACCTTAAGAAATTTGATTTTGATTCTTTTAAATTTAATATTTTGTAGTTGATTATAACCATATATATAAAATATTTTAGTTTTAGTCAAAAAATCCTAGATTCTTCACACATACTGTTTGTATTCTGAAGAGTAGTGTATCATTGTTTATTTCCTTAAATATACACAACTTGTTGTAAATGGCTATAAGCCAAACACTTTGTTAAAATATAACTAAAATAAATAAATGTCATTCCCTTACCCTGCTCCTTCGGGTTGTAATGTTCCCGCGGGCTAGTTACGATATATTAATGCAGCCGCACAGGTGGGCCCCATATTGTAACATTCCGCACGTCTTGTTACATTTATATTTATAATATTACTGCAGACTAACAGGTGGGCGCCATGTTGTTAACGTTTGGCACTTGTTACTGTCGACTGTTTACGTTGCCACGGCTTGCCCTCTACTAGATCAGAAGGTAGAAACACGAGACTCTGTAAATTGAACGCTAGTTACTTAAGAAAGAAGTTCCAGATTAGTTATATATATATATATATATATTTATTTAACATTCAGCCACACAGTTCACAGATGGAAATTTAGTATGCAGAGTACGAACCTCTCTTGAGATAAATATAAAAGTACAGACACAGCGCCACTGTAGTTTACCGGTTATTGTCTCAAAACTTGCATACAAATAAATATCATATGCGGCTACCTCCCACACCGGCAGAGAAATAAAATAATAAAGTCTAGTGGCCGATGTGGGGGTTCACGTCACACACGACGCGACCTAGACTATCATTGTACTACGACGACTACTGTTCTGACCTGCCCTCACGGGCGACTGCCCCGAAGTACCTTCTTCCGACGACTGACTTGAATAAAACTGCTTTGAGGGCGGCAGACAGACGCCCTTTTTGTGCTGCCTATCACCCCCCTCTCCTGAGATAATGGCCTGGCCACGCACGCTCTCCACAACGTTATCGTAACTGACTGCACAAACTAATCCTGCGCCGTCAACAGAAACTAACCTCTCATACAACAAAAACTTGTTGACGTTGCCTGAAAATGCGCTGGAGGAACTAAAACCTGTCGACGTTGCCTGATCCACAGAAACGAACTTATCTATTTAATGCTGACGCTTCCCAAAAACAACAATGTTCGAAATGAAACACAACCGGACTTCTGATAAACATAACCCGCAGACGTCCGCCCGATAAACAAACACGGGAAACGAGCCACCACGGCTTTAAACTTGAACCCGATAAAAATATTACGACGCTTTCCAAAGCTTCATACACACGAAAGAATTTTACACCCGAGTCCCGAAAAATTAACAATATTGCGTCATTACAGGGTGTTCCCCAAGGAGGCTCATTTTGATCACCATATTTATTATCTTTATTGATAATATAACTAAGGTGCAACATACAAACTGAATTTTATTTGTAAATAATTTAAAAAAAAGTAAATACGTAAAAATGTTGGATGATATTGAACCATTACATCTAGATATTTATGCCATTGTGTAATGGTGCAAAAATAAATCATTTATTAACCAGATAAAAAAAAACACCATAGCATGTACTAGAAAGAAGAGACTATCAATGCAACATATACTAATGTTAGTGAAAAATGCAACACCAAGAAGGATACATGTGATTGAAATGAACTTTATACCACAGATTAGGTACATGACAATACACAATTGATTAGGATTACTGAACTCTATGTGATCTGCAAAGCCCCCATGTGCTGCAATCAGAGCCCCTAAATGTTGTGGCATGGAATTAAAGGGGACCTGCATATGTTCCTGGGAATCCCCCTCCACGCTGTTTGTATGAGAGTTCACAAAGCATCAGCAGTGGTTGCTGGAGGTCCATGATGAACATGTCGCTGATCAGCAATGTCCCAGACATGTTCAATGGGCAACATGTCAGGCAAACGTGCAGGCCTGGAAAGCAGTGGTACACGTCTTTCATTGAAGAAGCCTTGCACATTCCTCACCACATGTGGCCGGGCATTGTACAGCTGAAATATGGCATGTGGAGTTGCCTGAAGGAGTGGCAGTACCTCTGGCTCTAAAACTTCCCTGATGTAGCGGTTGCTGTTCAGATTGCCCTCAATATGTAGGAGTCAAGATCTATGTTGTATCCCATGGCGCACCAAATCATCACACTTAGCATTTGTCCTCTATGTCGCTCCACAATGCAGGCTGCCAAATTGTGGTCACCACGGTAGCGTCTAACACTTATGCGGACATTGCTATAGGACAGGTTGAAGTGGGACTCATTTGAAAACACTACATTTTACCACTCGGCATGCCAGCAATGGTGTTCACGTGCCCATTGCAGTCTGAGGCGTTTGTGGTTTCTGGACAATGGAAGCCGACGCAATGGCATGCATGCCACTAGTCCAGTCTGCAGCAGACAGCGTCGAACTGTCGATGCAGACAGGTCCACACGCATTGCAGCGCTCCAGTGTAGAGCCAACACTGTGGACGAGGCTGTACGACCCGTTACAGCCATGCGGACAAGATGGCGGTCATCCTGTGCTATGGTCACATTGCATGGTCCAGTACCCGCTCGTCGCTGCATATGACTCTCTTCTACCCACTAGTTCCACACACCCATCACTGTCGTAGCAGCATTCCCTGTATGAGCTGAAATGTTACAGTATGACAAACTTGTTTCCCGGAGACTGTTCATTCTGCCCCGTTTAAACTCTCTCACATGCTGATATGGTGCCCTTTGACATTAATGAGGCGTACTGGCACTTGCTTTCACTTCATTTGATGACTCTTCACTGACTGAGCATGGCTTTAACACCGACCCTTCCGGTCACATAAGAGAGCGCGCTGCTGGGCCTATGTGTATGCCGTCTCTCTGCAATCGTAATCACTTATTGCTGGTACACTGTTCTACACATCCTTTGAGTTTGGATTCTTTCAGGCCATTCTTTCTGTGTGTTGCAATTTTCACAATCAATAGTGTAACTATAAGTTGCAGGAAAAGATAATCCTTGAAACAACAACAAATAAGAGATTTAGGATGACTTTCAGACAGTTAATTATTTTATCATGCACACGCAGATCGTCTAGCAACCATGACATCTAAACTTAACCTTTATTACTCGTTGGTTTGATCTAAATTTGATTACTTTTCAGTATTTTGCCATTAATTATCATTGACAGATATTTACAAGTTAGAAAAGAGGTAAGTTAAGATTTTTCAACATATTGAATATCAATTCTTTCAGAATATAAGCTTGCACCCAAATAGCTTATATCAAAAATTTTAAAATTATGCCACTTAATGTGCAGATATATTTCAGATGGCCAATTTTGTCACAACATAATAACTTTAAAATGCATTGTTAAGTATAATTCATGTGTCAAACTCCAGGAGGTGATTCCTTGTGAAAAATAAGGTGGGGTATACATTGATAACACTATCATGTGAATATTAAGGTAGGTACGCTGTGTTGAAAATCTAGTTTTGAAATTCATAAATGTAAATATTGCAGGAAGTACTTAAGATGGAATGACCTAAATCGGAATGGTGTTCCACAAATCAGAGATCTTAAATCTGTGTACATTTGGTTAGTCAAATCGTCCCACTTCATTGCGTTAGTAGGGGTAGTCACCCTCTTTTTGCAGGGAACTTTGGAACACTAGGCGGTAAAGAAAAAAGTGAGGCACATTATTACCCACCATGGCACAATGAAGACAAAAGGTCCTCTTGTCTGAACTTCTCTCCGATGAACCATTTTCGAGAAAACGCCACACAAAGTTTTGAAGGTGTGTTGTAGCCCTGCAGGGCTAGGCAACACATCTGCCTACCCCCGCAAGAAAGAAATTTTGGTTGTGAAAAAATAAGGGAAGTAGGACAGTGTTGGGTGTAACAGAGATGTGTGTTATCAAAGTTAAGAACTATTAGGTAATTAGGTACTATTAGGTATTAGGAGATTGGTACCTTTGCAGTATACCAAGTCTAGTGAATATTATCAGAGATCAGTAGTTATGATAAGTATTAGAATGTAAGAGAACTGTATCAATAATAATGAATAAATGTACTTGTAAAACCTATAACACTGCACATTTGTGTTCATTTGTGTAATATGGGTTAAAAGATGGTAAATTCATCCTTCCTCAACAAATGTTATGCTGATGGGAGCTAATGTCTAATTACCCCGGATTTGAACCGTCAAAGTAAAGCAGCATACCACAATTGGAAATTCTGGGATTGAGGATTATCTGGTGGGAACAGGGCAGAACAATTCTCATGATAAGTTGAAAATATCCCTCCTTCAGAACATGATGTGTAGTGCATTTGCTCGAATTCTAGCATTGCTAAACATTCCTTAAGGCAATATGAATAACTACATAAAGTGGAGGAGGCCATTGAATCATCAATCAATGAATTGTTTGATCTCTTTCTCTTCAACCAACAGGTTCAAGAGGGAGGGGAGGGGAGGGTAGAGGTGGGTCACTCCCCACAGCATCAGGACTAACTTATATAATCAGGTAACATGGTGCCTGTGCCCATTGAGGGAGTTCATGCATAACACTGCCCCCTCCTTAAGTTTGTTTGTTCTGAACAGACTCTCCAACTTTTGGACCTTCGTAGAGTGCCAATCTGTTGATGTGGTCAACCTTGGGCTTCGTCTGAAAGCCCTGTCGACAAATCTGGACGACAACATTGTCAATCTGCTTCAGGATTCTGTACGGGCCATCCCAACATTTCTGTAGCCTCAGGCAATATCCCTTCTGCCTTTGAGGGTTGTACAGCCACACCAACCAACCTTGAAAATCCTATTTAGGCATTCTCCGGTCATGTCACGTTTTCATTCTGTCACTGTTAATTTTAAAGTGCTGCCAGACAAATTCATGGAAGTCGACTAACCTTTCACATAGTTTCTTGGCATATCTCTGGTAGCTGCTTCTTCATCCACTGGGCATCCAAATAGCAGGTCACCAGGAAGACAAAGCTCTCCCCCAAACAACATCCTTTAAGGTGTTACCTTTGTTAACTCATGGGCTGCCAAACGAAATGCCAGGAGAAATAATAGTATCTTGGAGTCGCAATCCTTTAGGTTGTCTTCCATGAAGTTCGTCAGGTATTATTCTAGGGTACGATTTAGCCTCTTGACCATCCCATCCGACTGCAAACGTAATGCTGTGGTACAAGTTTTCTTCATTTCTAAAATCCACGCTACTTCTTGGAAAAGAGTTGCTTCACAATTTCATCCTTGATCAGAATGAGTCTCTATTGGTACTCCAAACCTGGAGAAAACATGTTCTACAAATGTGTCAGCTACCATGCCAGCTTCTTGGTTTGGAACTGGTATTGTCTGTAGGATGTTGAGAAGTGATGCCATCTATGTGATGCCTGTACCACGAGGAAAGGTCTGAGGATTACGGTACAAGGTCCCCATGCAAAATACAATGCTGCTGAACAAATAGAGTTACATCTGGTATAAAAAGTACAAAATTGCAGTTTAACAGTAAAATTGGATGGATGGTCAAGCATTAAGAATGACCCAATTCAAGCTTCACTATCCATACAGGGACAGAAAGTTCTTAAAGTCTGTGATGCAGGGTCACAGAAAAAAATGTCTGAGCAGTGTGCAGAAATTATAGAGGCAGCAATAAAAGAATGCCAACAAAACTAACACAGCAGCATCTTTTCAATAGTTACTGATAATGAGAATAAAATACGCAAAATGTGGGAAATTTTGAAAGAAAAACATCCAGGTCCAATCACCTATGGCTGTTGAACACATCTTTTGAATTTACTTGAGAAAGATGTATCTCTTAATACAGTTATGGGTCATATTGTGGAAGTGCAAAAGTATTTTCGAAATATTCATCAAGCACATGGGCGGCTTGTGGAGAAAGATTGTGTGATGCCACAGTTGCCAAATGAAACACGATGGAACTTTCACCCTGACTATGTAAAATAATTTGTGACAAATTATCACTGGTACAGGGAAAATGCCCTTGAACACGCCCAAAACTTTCATCCAAATGTTGCAAAGATCTTAACCTTGGAATTTACCACAAAGCAGGGTATTCTTTAGCAACAGTTGCGTGTAGTTGCAAATGCAATGGACAAGCTTCAGAAAGAAACATGTATTTCAGAGGCAGTTTAAATATGGCTCGATCTACTATCTTCTGAAGTGATGGAGCCTTACCATTACCACTTCAAGAAAAGATTTCAACAGGCAACCCAACTAAGGATGGGGAATATTTCCTGTCACAGAGACTTTGTCATGGTTACCAGGACGTCGCGGTGACAAGGAGTGACAGATGCTTCAAAGTCACTGCTTCTCATCATCGCTACTCTCACGGTTTGTGGGTCACGGGGTGCAAGCACGTTGACCTTGTGGCAACGTACTACAGAAAGTTCCAAGCCATTTAAAGTATAAATCTTGCAGCTAGAATCTGTGGCACGTCCGTTTCTGTGCCGAGTTCGTTGCTATATTTGTGTAATGAAGCACACTTTATTGAATTTTGCTTGACAATTCGTTTCAGAATTACACGTTTTTGTTTTTATTTATTTATTTGGGAAATTTACTATTGCTATTACTGAACTCAGTTGTGAAAGTTTAATTCTGAAAAGTCATTGTAATCTACTTTCACCTTTCATTGTCATTACTTTTACCAATTTTTAATTAATTACCTACTCAGCTCTCTATTTTGCACATATGTAGCTATTAGTTTAATTCATATAACCATGTTTTCCACAAATACTATTGCTCTGTCCCTGTTTGCAACTTGGTATGACAGGAGCAACTGCCTCGTGCCTGTGCTGCACGCGCAGTTCATTCCTCGTTGTGACAAGGAGTGATTTGGCTAGTGCTCTCGCCAGTCGTTCCTTGCTGTGACAAAGAATGCTTGCCTCGCGTCTGTGCTGTTCATTCCTTTGTTGCAACAAGAAAAGTTTTGTCTCACACGTGCGCTGTTCCTTGCGACAAGGAGCGACTTGCACCATGTATACCTTTAATATCATTTAGCGTACATGCCAAAAATCAAATCATACATATTACTGCCATACAATTTTTCATGAAAGATATTTTAACTTGCATAGTAGTATATTTATATTATTTTGGCTACAGCCTCAGAATGACTTACATTCCACAAATACTAATTAACAAACTAGAAAATTAGATTTTTAGTAGGGCATTAGGAGAGATATTCTGTTCCAAATAAATTGATATTTGCACTAAGTAATTTTATTATTTTATATAATTGTTTCTGACATGTAATTTAGTATCAAACTATTTCACACAGGTTAACTAAATCTATGGTTAAGTTACGTATACGATGATGTATCTTAGTGTCTTATACGATTTTGCGTATGAAAGTGACGGTTTCACTGCCAAATATCACAGTGACAACTATGTCACTGTCATGGCTTGTCACAGTTCCTATATTTTGTCACGTTCCCCATCCCTAAATCCAACCACCACATATCCTCGCAAACCTTATAGATTTAAAATTCAGAGGGCAACCTTCAAGTGATAAACAAGAACACTCCTCAGAAATGTGGTTAGCTGAACACCATCCAGAATTCCTGCCTGGTGTTTTTCCTTCAAGATAAGTGATCCTGACTATTACCCCATTTCAATGATGCATGCAAATGTTGTACAAGAGTTTTCCATGCAAAAATGATGGCAGATAATTGCAGAAAAGAATGAAAGAGACTCTTAAGTTTCCCTTTGGGTTTTGTCCCTTTTTCTTCTGTTTGCATTGAGCACCAGCTTCTTCAGCTAAAATTGAGAGATACTTCTCTACATTTGGACTGGTTTGGAGCAAGTTACGCAATCATTTAGGATTTTATAAAGCAACAAAACTAGTTAAAGTGTATTATCATTTATGAGCAAATTTTCCACACTCAGAAGTTAATATTTACTGAATTATTAATGTGTAATATTCATTATGTCTACCTATTACATACAACTGACTACTGTGTAAAGTATTACTGGAATACCATTCAAAAATAGGAAAATATAGTCCATTCACGGTTACTTCCAACTTTTCTGAGGCCCTGCTAAAGTTCTACTTCCAGGATATTCCTCTGCCTCATGCAAATAAAGCTCATCCGAGTCTCAAAAATTACTCCAAAGAGACAATGCACTGCATTTGTCCACTCTCAAGTGTAATAATATTTTGCATAAGAACTATTTCTTACTAGTCATTACCAACATGCCTATTTTGTCACTGTCTTAATTTATATTAATTACAAACAATATATTAAAATTTATAAATAAAATATTTAAAAAATTTAATTTAACCAAAAATAAGGGACTTTAATGTTAACATGAGTACAAAATGCTTGTTATACATAAAATTATTGGAAACAACTGAATGTGTCATATATGGTATGATTCAAAAGTTTGATTTAAAAAGTATGAAGAATCTGTGAATAGACTATAAAAGTCATTAGCGAGTTAGTGAATATGAGAATTTTGATTGTGTAGACAAGAAAATTGACAGTGTAAATGAAACGATAGACAGTATCAAGAATAAAATAAAACAGAAAATGAGTGAATCAGAGAAGGAATGGCACAAATTTCTCCAGCAGTAGAGTGATAAGAATAATAGGATAATTGAAGAGCGTGGTTTCATTATCAACGAGCTCACAGCCTATGAAAGTAGGGATAAAGGGTAGGTTATTATAGTCAATACAGCAACCTCAGGGGGTTGCCAGTAGCAAGTGTCATGCAACCAGGAGTGGGGATGGGGCGCTCATTTAAACCTGTCCCTTACTATGGTAGGGGCCAGTGGTGGTGTAGCGGTTAAGGTGCTCACCTTCCACCAAGGTGAACCTGAACCTGGTTCGAGTGTCTGTGGGGTTTCTCTTGGACTTTTGCACATGTGAACTGTGCTTATGGGCTGCTGGTCAGCAGGTTTTCTTGAATCACCAGTTTCCCCAGCCCTTTCATTCTGCTGCTGCTGCTGCTGCTGCTGCTGCTATATTTCCACCTTGTTTCCTCCTCATTAGCTCTCAAGACCTCGTTGTTAAGGGCTGCCCAAATCTTTCCATTCAACTCCACTCCTTGAGATGGTCCGGAGTCTGTGGTGGGATTACCAGCATCAGTTTGAAATGTCACCACCCTGAATGGCTGGTCAGATGAACAGCGGGTTTACTACCTTGCTACTATACGAAAAGGCCCCTCAACTGAGTATACTGCAGTCTCTGCTAGAGTCACATCAACTGGTGTACCCCATATTGGTGTCCGCCTTGGAGCTACGTTTTGGTGATAGATAGACTGATACCTGTAACGTACCCACCATGCCCAACTGCAAAGTCGTACCCTTCAACCAGGGGAGCTACTGCAGGAGAAGATATTGTGCAGCTTTCCCACCTATCTCTGGAAGGGTGCCCGAGAAGGCGTGCAACATCATTGCAGTCGGCTTTTTCATTGATACTATCGCTGACACAGAGGTGTGACAAGCAGTATGTCTGGCTGTGCCTGACACCATACAGGATGCCCTGATCTGAGTGCGAACAGTGAGTCTGAGTAAAGACAATGATGATAGCATCAAGAAGACACTGAAGGAGTTGCAGATGACCATGAAGAACATTGCTTTCAGGGTTTACACTACAGAGCTTCACCACCCCTATCCAAACAGCCAGAAAGCTGGGAATCTCAACAGCCATAACACCATAAAGACTGCTGTCCACAACATCAGCAACAGCAGCAGCAGAAGCAACAATGGGAAAATAGGCAGCGAGAGGCATTTGAGAAAACACTGATCTTGAGGGGCAATGGTTGGTGATTGCTAGAGGGAAGGCCCTAATATTCTTACAGGTCTGTTCAGGGAAACAGGACTTGGATGTCATATTAATGAAGAGGAGCCTGAATTATATTCTTCGTCAGATAGTCGTAGACACTGGGGCAATCATAACAGTGGTAAAACCAGACATTCTCTGGTCTTCCCCCCAGTGATCATCCGACAGCATGGAAAAATGCTATTTGACTATAGAAACGGGTGAGACCATGCCAGTTCGAGGTAAGAGAAGAGTGAACTTGAAGCTTGGTGGTCTTAGCACAATATCTACATAGTATAAATAGAGGCTGATTGTCTTTTGGGGCTTGATGTACTACATAGGCTCGGTTGCTATATCAATATTCAACTTGGTGTGCTACGGGTAGGCAGTGCAAAGATGGTGATGTCAACATGACAGTTGTCCAGACCAATGAGCTGTCCAGTTGTCTGTTGTCAACTCACTGTGCTATCCACTTTTAGTGAAATTGTCATTACATGCAAATGCCAAGGAAATTTTGTTACACGTTCGGGTCTAATTGAATCAGTAGAGAAAGGTGGCATCATGCCAGGCAGTGTCATTGTAACAAGGACTTTGACTTTTTCAAACTGTGATAGTTTGCTGGTTAAAATGATTAATTTTTCTGACAGTGCTGTTCATCTTGAGGAGGGGATCATGATAGGGATTTGCAAGGTCGTCACACAGGTACTTTCAAATGATCGTTAAGCTTATAGACTATAATAAATTTAATGCCCTCTACTAGAAATACTGGAAAAACTGCTAGTAAGAACAAGAGAGAGCTTCAATTGGCAACAGGAAAATGCCATCTCTGATTTACTGCCGATGAATTGGGATATCTTCTCCGGTGAACCAAATGATCGTGGAAAGACTAATGTAGCTTGCCATTGCATTGATACAGGAGATGCCAGGCACATAAAGCAACCACCAATATAACTACTACTAGCTTCACATGAGGCAGTTAAGGATATTCTGAAGGAAAAGGAGTTAGATGTATTGGCTGTTGCCAACTGACAAAATGAAAGTGTAGAGTTTTCTGTTCTTATGTTCTTACTATCAATTTGTACCTGGGATTTTCACAATTGCTATGTCACTGCATGAACTGACTGTGGCAAAAAGGAAATTTCCTTGGACAGTTGAGTGCAAATGTGCTTTTAGTAAGCTAAAGGATATTCTGAGTCACCCAGACCTGAGTTTCTTGAATAGTGAGGGTATGTTCATTCTGGATGCTGATGCTAGTGATGTAAGCATCGGAGTTGTTTTATCTTAGATTTAGGGTGGGAAAAAGAGGCCACTAGAATACTTCAGTAAGGTACTCCACATGCCTGAGAGAAGTTACTGTTTTACACGCAGGGAGCTTCTGGCTACGGTGAAGGCCATTTCACACTTCCACCCTTATGTTAATAGTAGACATTTTAAGAACCAACCATGCTTTATTACACTGGGTACTAAATTTCAAAAACCCCAAAGGTCTAATAATCCGATGTATACAGAATCTTCAAGAGTATGACTTTGAAATACAGCGCAGATATGGTGCAGATGCACTTTCTAGGAGGCAATGTGAACCATTCTATCATCATTGTGAATACCAGGAAGAAAAGGGTGGTGAATCTCTGAAGGTACAAATGTCAAGAATTCATGGTTCTATATCTTATGGGTAGTGATGAGGGTATTCGGAAATATCACGTAAATAATACCACTTGTCATCCAATACTAGAGTGTAAAGAAATTGGCTGTTGGCCAAAATGGGAAGAGATAATTGAGCCTGAGCACAGCAGTCAAAGCATACTGAGCACAGTGGAATTCCCTTATACTGAAGAATATAAAACTTTACATTATGTGGGAAAATAACGATGGGAATCACACATGCTTACAGTTGATTCTTCCAGAATGCAAGGTTTCTGAAGTCTTAAAGCAACAGCAAAATACTGCAGCCAGTGATTACTTTGGTGTTAATAAGAACCACAAAATAGTTTGACTGAGAGATTCTACTGGCTTCATTGTCGGGGAGGAAGTTGAGGAGTGGTGCCGAATGTGCGACACTTGCACTGCAAGGAAGGGACCAAGGACTAGGGGACAAGGTCACCTCCAGAAATACGTTGGTGCCCCATTCGTGAGAATGGAAATTTATATTTTGCGTCCCTTGCATGTAACAGAGAGAGGTAATTGGTATCTACTGGTAGCCGAAGATTACTTCATTAGGTGGCGTGAGGTCTTTCCCTTCCCAAAAAAAGAAGCACTAGCCTGGCCAATGCACTTGTAGAACATGTATTCTCAAGGTTTGGGGTACTACTATAACTCCATTCGGTTCAGGGACAAAATCTAGATGCTGTGGTATTCCAATATATAATAGAGATTCTGGGGATGAAGATAACTAGGACTACAGTTTTATACCCTCAGTCCGAAGAGATGGTTGAGAGACTTAACCACACTTTTGAACAGTACTTGCCGATCTTTGTGGCATACAACCAAAAGGACTGGGATTCAAAGGTGCCATTATTTTTCCTCTCCTACCATTCTGGATTCCACACGTCTACAATGGTAACACCATCAAGGATGCTGATTGGGTGATAGTTACACCTCCTTAGTGACCTGCTGTTTGGATGGCTGATAGAAGAGGAAGCTGTCACCTCAGAGTATGCTAGCAAATTACATCACAGATTAGTCAACTTTCATGATTTTTCTCGACAGCAACTCAGAATAAATAGTGACAGGATAAAGATGCAGTATGACAGGAAAGTGTTGGTCATGGTGTTTCAAGGACAACTGGTGCAGCTGTAAAACCCACAGAGGCAAATTGAGAATGCCTGATGCTACGGATATGTTGGAAAGGCCCCTACATGATACTGAAACAGATCAATTATGTGGTCTTTCGGATTTGTTGTCAAGGCTCTTGTGCGAAGCCTAAAGTTGTCCATATCAACAGACTGGCACTCTACGAAGTTCCAGATGTTGCAGAGTAATAATGGGCAAAACTGAATGAAAATAATTTGAATATTCTATTCTTGCTGTATAATCAAATTTTTTATTTTTTTCTGTGATATTCGAACAAATCATTAGTTTTGAAGTTTTCCTTCTCGACGATAGATAGCACTAGCCGCACTGCAATATTAACATAATATTTTAAGGCCATCAGTAGATATTTAACATAACATTCTGGTTAAACCTTAACACTTAGGATACCCACCTTGTTCATGCAGGGGCCGCGGTAGCTGAGCGGTTAGCCTGCTCGCCTCCCACCAAGGCGAACTGGGTTCAATCCCTGGCCGGGTCACCGGATTTTAGCGTGTGAGAATTGTGCCAGACAATGCCGTTGGTTGTGGGTTTTCTCGGGGATCCCTAGCCCTCTCATTCCGGCGCTGCTTCGTACTCACCTCAATCACCCTCTTGGTTGTGCGTGGGTTTCAACAAGAAGCTTCAGTTGATGAAGATGTGTATGCTCCAGTTCTTCTAGTTTTTTCAGTTAAATTTTATTTACAAATCCATGTGATGGATGATAAGTCAGCATTTTTAATTGGTAATCTTGAGGAGAAAGTGTATATGAAACCTCCAAAGGATTTAGAAAATGTACCTAATAATTTTGTTTGTTTGATGCATAAATGTTTGTATGGTTTGAGAGTGTCTCCTAAATTATGGAACAAATGTTTAGATATAACTTGAATTGAGATAGGGTTTATCAGGAGTAAAGTAGACCCATGTTTATACATTAAAGATTCAACATTTTTACTTATTTGGGTTGATGACCGAATTTTAATTTCAAAATGTGATACAGAAATTGCTAGAATAAAACATTCTTTGCAAGACAGATTCGAATTGAAAGATATGGGAAATAAGGATAAATTCAAATTTTTGGGAATAGATATTGAAAAATCTGATAATGGTATTTTTATTTCTCAACAAATGTTAATTGAAAAATTTTGATATAATTCAATATGACAGAATGCAATGGTAGTAATATTCAAATTCAGACTGGGTTGCAATTACTAATAGATAATGAAAATTTAAACTATTGGGTACCTTATCGTGAATTAGTAGGGTATCTCATGTACATTATGTTAGGCACACGACCTGACTTATGTTATTCTATGGCATATTTCAGCCAATTTCAACAAAATTATACTGACGCACATTTTAGGTAATTAAGAGAGTTCTAAGGTTTAGTACAACCAAAACTTGGAAATTAAAATTTACCAAGGGGTCAACTAATTCAAAATTAGAACTAACCTCATTTGCTGATGTTGATTATGCATTTGATATTAATGATCGTAAAAGCATTTCTGGATTTATTGTGAAGTTGAATGATTGCGTTGTAGGATGGAAATCCAAGAAACAATCGGTTGTGTCTCTGTCATCATCTGAGTCAGAGTATGTAGCAATGACAGTCTGTTTGACCGAATGTCTCTTTCTTAAGCAACTAATTGAGGGAAACTGTAGTCAGGAGTTAGGCCTAATTTTACTTTTTGAAGACAATCATTCAGCTATTAAAATGGCCAACACTGCCGAGACCAAAAGGTCAAAACATGTGAGTGTAAAGTATCATTTCATAAAGAATCTAGTTGCTGAAGGAATTGTTAAGATTAAGTGCGTTGCTTTAAGTGAACAGGTCACAGATTTTATGACCAAGGGCCTACCTTTTCAAAAATTTTAATATTTTTGCCAGAAGCTTGGCCTTATCTAAAGTTAAGTTTGTATTTCTGCTATTTTTGTTTGTATTTTTCTTATTCTGTAAACCTACTCAAGTTCTTATTGTTATTTTAAGAAATGCTTTTTACATATTATGTTCTTGATAAGTATATGCAGTTATTTCAGAGTTATTGCTTTTATAGAATTGACTGGGGGTATTGAAGTATGTATTATGGCGCAATTCTATAAGTCTCTACAGTAGCTATAAAACGGCAGTTGTGAGGTGCCAGGATGCCATGCCACTAAAACCTCATGCTCTTGCATTCCTCCATCATTTTTGGAGCAAGTGCAGCACCATTGTGTTTTGAAAATTATGGCAACCGCCCGCCATTATGGCAGAAAGTGCACCGCCATGTTGTTTTTTTTAAATTTAATAATAACAATTTAAAAAAAAATTTTCTTTTTTTGGGGACCCCAGGGTTATGGCGGCCATATTTGTCTACACTTACCTTCGTCGAGCCCCCCTCCCTTCTTCGGGCTCTCCTCCCTTCACCAAGACACTCTAGACATTAAATCGTCTGAAAGGAAAATATTACGTCACAATCATAAAACAGTTTTCTCATAGTCTACCTCTACCATACTTCATGCTCTTGCATTCCAAGCTGGGAGGGTTATAGCCCTATACGAACTTATAAACATAGTTGATCGTAATTCCCGAACCGTTTAAGATGTACTCGTCAAATTCATAACATTGGCATCGGCGCAGACAAGGAAAATTAACAAATGGTCATTTAAGCCCTATGCGAACTTATAAGCATAGTTGATCATAATTCCCGAACCATTTAAGGTACAACCAGCAAATACATAACATAGGCAAGAGGGTATTCTCCGAGTCTTCCCTGATGTCCCGACTGGCCCCTACATCACACTCTTGCAGGGGGTGTTCTCATAGTCTTCCCAAATCCCTGCCACATCACCCGACTGACCCCTACATCATTCTCTTGCAGGGTGGTTCTCCAGGTCTACCAAAATCCCTACCATGTCACCAGACTGGTCCCCACATCATGGGTTATCTCAGAGTCTTCCCAAATACGATTACCATTTAATTCATTCCTACTAGATCATATACTTCATGCTCTTGCATTTCAAGCGAGAGGTTGTCTCAGACATCACACGCTAGCATTCCAAGCCGGGAGGATTATTTCAGCATCTTCCCCAGTCGCCATGATGCGAGGCATAACATAAAAAACGTCGCCATGGCACTTGGTGTAACATAAAGAACATTACGGAACACTTCAATGACGCACGCACCCTAACATAAAGGTTGATGCCAAACACTGCTACGAAGCGCGCGCGGCGTAGCATAAAGTACACTACCGTACACTTCAACAACGCGTGCATTTTAATATAAAGGGCGATGCCGAACACTTCAACGACTCACACACCCTAACCTAAAGGGTGATGTCGAACACTGCGATGAAGCACACGAGGCATAACATAAAGGGCGCTACTGTACACTTCAACGGTGCGGGCATTTTAATACTTAAAGGGTGATGCCGAACACTCCAATGACTCACGCACCCTTATATAAAGATTGATGTCGAACACTGCGATGAAGCACGCAAGGCATAACATAAAGGGCGCTACCATACACTTCAATGATACATGCATTTTAATATTAAAGGGCAGCGCCGAACACTTCAATGATGCACGCCTCCTAACATAAATGGCAACGCAGAACACTGTGACAAAGTGCACATGGCATAACATAATGGGGCGCTACCGTACACTTCAACAATGCACAATACCTAACATAAAGGGTGATGCCGAACACTGTGACGAATAGTATGTTACACCAAAGGGGAAGCTCTGCACGACTCCTCCCGAGAAATACGTTTTACATATGATATATGCTCACGGCGCCAGTACGCAAAATTCATATACACACTTACATACACACACATACAGCAGACCCATCAACACATGCAAACAAAGATTAGCCGAGTAAGTTACACCAAAGGGGAAAAAATACATATTCATTACTAGATATGGTTCTAAGTTTCGATACACAGCACACCCTCGACAATGGATAAATTATCACAGTATCATTTAAGCCCTATAAGCATAGGTGCTCGTAATTTCTGATCTGTTTAACATACAGACGGCAAATTCATTATAGATATGTGTGTGTGTGTGTATATATATATATATATATTTTTTTTTTTTCCTAACAACACAAATCATCGTGGAGTTATTTATGTCCTATACGTATAAAAATGATTACAGATTCATTTACTCCCTTTTAATATACTAGCAAGTTTAGTTTGGGCTGTGTGTGATTGTTATCCAACAGAAATAAGAACACTGTGAATTTCATGACATACATATGTATTTAAATTGTTTTTTGCTTTCGAGACATGTTAGTCTTCATAATCGTTGTGTGCGACAGAACCCCTTGTTAGACCTGCAAGAGCCTCACATAACCTCTTAGGCCCCTTTATGCTCGGCGGTGTTCTCTCTTTATTACGGTGGTAGCTTGCATTTATGCTTTATATGTCTCTTCGCATTGTAGGCATATGGAAATGCTATGTTAAAGTAGTGATATGATTGTTCCCTCCATTGTTTTCATAGTAGTGTGCGTTGACTTTAATGCTTTATCATTGTGTATGGTTGGGAGCACACTGAGATAACCCACACGCATATGTTTGGGAAGACTCTGAGATAACTCTCCTGGCTTGGCCTGCAAGAGCATGATGTATATCTCATAGGAAGGACTTAAATGTTAATCTAATTTGGGAAAACTTAACCCTTTCGTGATGACGGGAGTGATGTTATGAAGTTGCAGAACGTATCTTACACGATACAGAACTTATGCGCCCCTATGCTTGTAAGGAGTAAATGAATCTGTAATAATTTTTATACATATAGGGCATAAATAACTCCATGATGATTTGTGTTGTTAGGAACGATATATATAGCATGAATTTGCCGTCTGTATGTTAAACAGTTCGGAAATTACGAGCACCTATGCTTATAGGGTTTAAATGATACTGTGATAATTTACCCATTGTCGAGGGTGTGCTGTGTATCGAAACTTAGAACCATATCTAGTAATGAATATGAATTTTTTCCCCTTTGGTGTAACTTCCGCTTTCAATCTTTGTTTGCATGTGTTGATGGGTCTGCTGTACGTGTGTGTATGTAAGTATGTACATGAATTTTGTGTACTGGAGCCGTGAGCATATATCATGTAAAATGTATTTCTCGGGAGGAGTTGTGCAGAGCTTCCCATTTGGTGTAACTTACTTGGCTAATCTTTGTTTGCATATGTTGATGGATCTGCTGTATGTGTGTGTATAAAGTGCATACATGAATTTTGCGTACTGATGCCATGAGCGTATATAATATCTAAAACGTATTTCACGGGAGGAGCCGCGCAGAACTTCCCCTTTGGTGTAACATACTATTTGTCACAGTGTTCGGCGTCACCCTTTATGTTAGGTATCATGCATTGTTGAAGTGTTCAGCACCACCCATGTTAAAATACCCATGTTGTTGAAGTGTACAGTAGCGCCCCATTATGTTATTCCGTGCGTGCTTCGTCGCAGTGTTCTGCATCGCCCTTTATGTTAGGAGGCATGCATCGTTGAAGTGTCCAGCGCTGCCCTTTAATATTAAAATGCATGTGTCGTTGAAGTGTATGGTAGCGCCCTTTATGTTATGCCTTGCGTGCTTCATCGCAGTGTACAACATTAATCTTTATGTAAGGGTGCATGAGTCGTTGAAGTGTTCTGCATCACCCTTTATATATTAAAATGTCTGCGCCATTGAAGTGTACGGTAGCGCTCTTTATGTTATGCCTCAAATGCTTCGTTGCAGTGTTCGACATCACCCTTTATGTTAGGGTGCATGCGTCATTTAAGTGTTCGGTGTCACCCTTTATATTAAAACGCAAGCGTTGTTGAAGTGTTCGGCAATGTTCTTTATGTTACACCAAGTACCATGGCGACGTCCTTTATGTTATGCCTCGCATCACGGCGACTGGGGAAGAGACTGAGATAATCCTCCTTGCTTGGAATACTAGCGTGTGATGTCTGAGACACTCTCTTGCGTGAAATGTGAGAGCATGAAGTATATGATCTAGTAGGAATGAATTAAATGGTAATCGTATTTGGGAAGACTCTGAGATAAACCATGATGTACGGACCAGTTGGGTGACATGGTAGGGATTTGGGAAGACCCGGAGAACTCCCCTGCAAGAGTGTGATGTAGGGGCCAGTCGGCATGTCAGGGAAGACTCGTCGAATACCCTCTTGCCTATGTTATGTATTTGCTGGTTGTACCTTAAATGGTTCGGGAATTATGATCAACTATGCTTATAAGTTCGCATAGGGCTTAAATGACCATTTGTTAATTTTCCTTGTCTGCGCCGATGCCAATGTTATGAATTTGACGAGTACATCTTAAACGGTTCGGGAATTACGATCAACTATGTTTATAAGTTCGTATAGGGCTATAACCCTCCCAGCTTGGAATGCAAGAGCATGAAGTATGGTAGAGGTAGACTATGAGAAAACTGTTTTATGATTGTGACGTAATATTTTCCTTTCAGACGATTTAATGTCTAGAGTGTCTTGGTGAAGGGAGGAGAGCCCGAAGAAGGGAGGGGGGCTCGACGAAGGTAAGTGTAGACAAATATGGCCGCCATAACCCTGGGGTCCCCAAAAAAAGAAAAATTTTTTTTAAATTGTTATTATTAAATTAAAAAAAAACAACATGGCGGTGCACTTTCTGCCATAATGGCGGGCGGTTGCCATAATTTTCAAAACACAATGGTGCTNTATGATTGTGACGTAATATTTTCCTTTCGGACGATTTAATGTCTAGAGTGTCTTGACAAAGGGAGGGGGGCTCGACGAAGGTAAGTGTAGACAAATATGGCTGCCATAACCCTGGGGTCCCCAAAAAAAGAAATAAAATTTTTTTAAATTTTTATTATTTAATTTTAAAAAAAACAACATGGCGGTGCACTTTCTGCCATAATGGCGGGCGGTTGCCATAATTTTCAAACCAAAATATTGGTGCACTTGCTGGTAAAATGGCAGAGGAATGCAAGAGCATGAGGTTTTTGCGGTATGGCATCCTGGCACCTCACAGGTCGTCCCCTGTCCCCTGCCAGGCGCCAGGTGTTTTAGAACCGCCGTTTTATAGCTACTCTCTCCGTATTGGTTGGTTACGGGTAGGTGCTGCACTCTACCATCATACTTTGTAAAGAGTTAGTAGTAGTTGTGTTTTTCTGTGGTGTAGTTCATTGATCTTATAATAAAAGTTTTTTCTCAATCAGATAGTCTTTATTTCCAAATTTATACCATAACAAGGTACCTATGCTAATACTTATTTCAATAAATGGATTAACTTTTAACATTTCAATACTTTCAGGTACATATTAACATTACATTTTATATTACATATATAATTTAAAAAATTTATAATCAACTTGGCCTATCATGACCACCTGACATAAAGGAAATCTAAATCCCTTCTCAAATGGTCCCAGTTACCAGTTTGTTTTAACACTGGTTCTTGTGGTTACAAGGGAGTAATCTGCTTGGAAGCTTGTGCACGTTGATTGCAATCAGACTGGTTCCATTTTGGTCAAACCTAACACTTATGATACCCACCTTGTTGGCGCGTATTCAACTATGATATCAAGCCAGTAGCCATCAGATATGCAAGAAAAATTGTAATTTACATTTAAATATTATACAAATAATATACCAGCATACCTCAAAAACCTACATGTACATTATTTGACCCTACATGAACATTAATTATGTGGCACATAAGCCCATAATAGCAGTGTTTCCAATATTCTTATCAAAACACATGGCTTTTAAATTTTACAAAAAAAATTTGTACACAATTTAAACATTTTCCCATGCCTTAAGAGCAAAACATAGTCATACTTAAATTTATACAGGTTGAGTATAAAAGAATACCCCAACTTTGAAGGTCAATAATATCAAAACCAAACAACCTACAACCTTGATTGACCAATCAAATGAACCGTGGAACCGTGAAGTTTGTTTACCATACATTCATAAATGTTCAATGTGACCACCATGAGCAACCCGAACGACATCTGCGCGATAATCAAACACTTTCCACGCTCTTGTCAGTGTGTCCGGTGTTACGGTTTGTATGGCGTTCGTAACTCTCAGTTTGAGGTGATGAGGGGGAAACGAGCTCGCATTCAACACGTCAATGTGATGGGGACGGTCTTATGTTTCCTTTATGTGCCCAGAACGAGGTAGACGATGCCTTCAGGTCTAAGCTGGTTTTTAGCGATGAAGCAACGTTCCATACAAATGGTAAGGTGAACCGGCACAACGTGCGGATATGGAGTCAGGAACCTCCACATGAAACCACCAAACATGAGCACGCTTCCCCCAAAGTGAATGTATTTTGCGCTGTATCCAAATACACTGTTTTCAGCCCTTTTTTCACGAGCCCACTCTTACTGTAATCCCTTATTTGGACATGCTTACAGAGTGGTTGTTTCCTCAGTTAGAAGAGGCGGCAGGGAACTTAATTTCCTAGCAGGATGGTGTGCCATCCCATTGGCACCTAGCTAGTCACGGATACCTGAACGAGACGTTGCTGCAACGCTGGATTGGTCAAGGAGTAGCAGGTGGCCAGGCTCTTCATCACTGGCCCCCAAGAAGCCCGGATCTTACCCCATGCTTTTTTTTTCTTTGGGGATACATAAAGGATCAAGTCTTTCGTCCACCATTGCCGGCTAACATTGACGACCTCAGAATGAGAATTACGGACGCCATCCAACCTGTAACACCAGATATGCTGACAACAGTAGGAACGAGTTTGATTATCGTGTAGATGTCGTCCGGGTTGCTCGTGGTGCTTACATTGAACATTTATGAAGATATGGTAAACAAACTTCACAGTTCATGGTTCATTTGATTGGTCAACCAAGGTTGTAGGTTGTTTGGTTTTGATATTATAGACCTTCAAAGTTGGGGTATTCGTTTATACTTATTCTGTATATTATGCATGTCTCACTTACTCTTCCCACAAAGGTAAAACAGAGACCCTAATATAATACACTTGCTCATAGCCTTACTTAACCTGCCAAGCCCATTCTTGACCCAGCATTCAGGAGGATCCAAAAAATATACATGAAAAATTTCACTTCAGTCAATGCAAACTTTGTTGAACAAATCCACATCTTACACACACATGCGCAAAACCAGTACAGAGAAAACAACATGCATGTGCACACCCCCTCCCCCTCCTCAACCCGGGCCTTTAGGTTTACCACAGGTGGATAACTGTGAGTGACAGTTGATATGGTCTAATGGTGATAGGGAAATTCAAATGATGCTAATCATTAAAGATAATGATAACATTAGAGAATGGGTCGCCATGCTATGGCAGCTAGTACCACACCAGCAGTATGACTAGAGTTTGTCCATGCACTCATCCCGCGCTGCACACCAGCAGACAGCTGGCCGGGAATATCAGAGGCGCCTGCCGTTTTTGATTCTTCAGCAATCTAAGATAAGATGATATTTTGCTCTCTGCTTTCCATTACCAATTGCAGTTTACTTAAAAACAGACTGTTTAACTGATGCACCACAGTTGTTGGAGGCAGGTATGCATGGAATTATTCTAGCAAAAATGTAACTACCATGTACAATGGCTTGTAACTACATAGTGCTCATCAGGTTTAATGGCCATATTATTAAAATGGTTCGGACAGCTGCAAAAGAAATGTTTTTCTTGGTTATTAGTGATTATCGCTTAATCTAATTTTAATAATATTTACACTAACAATGTTCTCGTGTGGAAAAATGCTGCTATCAGATGTGTTGTTTTTGCATTTTATGGTTCCAATGGGCATAATGGCATTCATAAAATGCAGGGTGCCCATGAAGTGAGCGCACGATAACTGTGTATGAAATGATGCTGCACAGTAAATTTCTGTTACAACAATTCGCTATAGCGATAATTTATTTTGCCATATTAAGTTGTCATGATAGCGTGGGAACACTGTACATATAAATAAATGCAAGCTGTGTTAGAGAACCATTGATGGTTTTCAGTGAAACACATTTACATGTATAGTGCCTTACCTTATGAAGAAAATTTATGATTTGGATTTCAGTTTATTTTATTATCAGTATGAATGTTTATCAGTAAGTTGTTATGATTTTTTTACTTTAATGATGCTGGCCAGGAGGAGTTAAAAGCTCTTTAACTTATAAATACATAAACAATGTATATTGAGGTTAAAACATTTGCAGTGCAAATTAATGTAAGAATGCTTTTCCACTGAGGTAAATATCAAGTAGTATTGTAATTGAGTAAATTTAGGGCATTCATTATGCTTTTTTTATATACTGGTATTAAGTGTTTTAGATTTAATGTTTTTATAGTCATTAAGCCCAAGTTAAGAGTTTTACAGAAAAACTGTATCTTGCAGCTCAAATTTTGAGTACTTGCTGAGTTGGTTATACCAGAGAGGAAAAAGTTCTTGTACTGTTTCATATTTATGTAAATTAATATCAGTACCTCTAAAGAAATAAATTATATGTCTTTTTTCTTTTGCAGTTTACATCCAAGATGTGCTTGACCATTGTGTGGATTCAAATAACAGTGCTCATGATGGCAAATCACTGTGGAAGGCGCTTATTCTGCTTGTGCCAGTGAGACTGGGTATAGAGAAGCTGAATTATATTTATGGGCCATGTTTAACTGCCCTGTTACAGTTGGAAACTTGTATTGGTATTATTGGTGGACGACCAAAACATGCTCTTTATTTTATTGGTTTCCAAGGTAAAATGTTTTTATTATATACCCTCACCTTTTAATCTTGTTTTGATATTTTTGTGCTATTTCCTCACTTAAGTACGTGACTATATTCTGCTGTAAGTTGCTTTGAAAAAGTTAATGGAAAGTGTTTCATTTAAATGTTATTTTATAATAACAGTTACATTCCATAATACAGGCTGTTTTTAAAACAACTCTAGGATTTGAAACATGCATAGTAAACATATTACATGAGCTACAAACATTCCTTTACTTCAAGTGTGTGCAGGACATAGTCTACTTTGGAATGTATGCATCAGTGGTTGACATGTCCACATGACATTCTGTAATGTTACACTTTGGTTGGGGGAGGGCAGTAATATGGTGACACCGCAACAGAAGAGACAGTGCGTCATTTGGTTAATAAAAACAAAATCTCTTGTACTGTTCAACACAATTTTCAATGTGAATATGGTGGTATCACACCTATGGTCTTAACACTTTATCAACAGTTAAGGCAATTTAAGGAAACTGGTAGTGTATTATAAGGGAAGTCACCTGAAAGGCTGTCAATGTCTGTCACAAATCTAGAAAGATTTTGAGCATCCTGTACATGTTGCTCTAAAGTTTCATTAGCACAATGCAGTTTACAGTTTGTAATTCCAAAGTGGAATGTTTACAAAGTGGTTCCTAAAAGGCTTTGCTTGTACGCCTATAAGTTATAACTTTTGTGTGAACTGAAACCAAATAACAAACCAGCAAAAATTGAGCTCGTTGTCTGTATGCAGAACAAGATTGAGAGGGATGAAGATTTCATGAAACATATCATGTTTGCTGATGAAGCAACTTTCCATATGAGTGGGTCGGTGAATCGTCATAACTGGTCATAACTGCTGCATTTGGGAGTCAGAGCCACCTCATGAATTTATTGAACAGCAAAAATCTCACCAAAGGTAAAATTATTGGTGTGGTCGCTGCAAAGTCCAGACATTACCACCACCTTGGATTTCTTTCTGTGAGGACATTTGAAAAACATGGTATACACAGAGAAGATATATCATTTGTACCATCTGTGTCAGTAGATTATTACAGAAATCACAGCCATTACGCCTGATATGCTGGGATGAACGTGGAAGTAGATTGTGTATTGTTTGGATGTGTGCAGGGCCACAAATGAGGTGCACATCGAAGTCTGCTAAACACCACATAAACTGTAAGGTATGACCTCTCATTTTCTATATTCATTTCAGTGTTATTTTGTATTTGTCATTCTGAACTGTGCTTATGTAACCTCAGAGTTCTTTTATACACATCCGGAATTTTTTGTATCTGTGTAATACACAGTATCTATGATAGTTAAACAGCTTATGTAGGTGCGAAACCAAATACGTCATTTATTCTTGGGGAAAAATTTTTTGTTCAAATTTTATTGAGTAGTGTTGCAGGATTTCATAATAAGATGCAGTTTAGATCATTATAAAAGTTTAAGAATTAAATTGTTGTGGGGATTTATAATATATATTTATCCATATGTATATTACTGCATACAAAGTGGTATCAAAGAGTTTCAAGTCTAGCTCTGTTTACAAGAAAATATGTTATTTATCTACATTTACACACTATCACCTTCAAAATACTTCCCTTGCACAGTAATACAGCACTCGTAGCATTCCTGCCACTTCTGAAATGTGTCCTGAAAGTTTTCTCCTTAACGTGTGTCAAGCACCTTCTGCGATTCATGCTGTATCTCTGCAGTGGTGTTAAAACTGCAGCCGTCAAGCAGGATCTTCATCTTTGGGAAGAGGTGGAAGTCTGTAGGAACCAAATCTGGCAAGTAGGATAGGAGCAGAAGCAGAGTCATGTTGTTTACAGCGAGAAACTCGCGTGTGAGAAGAGCTCAGTTACAGGGTGCATTGTCATTGTGAAGCATCCAGTTTCTCATGCCATAAAAATCGAGATGCCTTCGCTGAATACCCTTCCTCTCAAGATGTGGGCCCTCTCCTGCAAGAGCCTACCTCCTTATGGTCATCACATGGTGGGAGTAGACTGATGGGTCATTCTCCACTCCCTTGTGGTGCAAATTCTCGATGCACAATGCCAGCTGTGAATGAATGGAACATGCACTGGATCGAGCTGTGAACTTGCCTCACCTTTTCTGGTCATAGAGATGATGAGCTCTTCCACTGTGAAGGTTGTGGTCGCGGTCCTAGCCAAGGGTGTAGGTGGTAGGGGCCTCGTGTGAAGTGATGCCAGTGAGGAGGGGCAGGTGTGTGTGTGTGTCATGGCGCATTGATGATTGCAGTGGGAGGGGGAAGGCCTCCGCAAGCGATGCATGGTGTGTGTAATGGGTGATGAAGCCACTTGGAGTGACAGGGCTACGAGGAGCCAGCTTCAGACTCTGTCTCGTCATCGCTGCTGCTGGTGTGAGGCCTGCCACGAGGACGCATGAGGCGCTGGTTGGGTGGCTGGGTCTACCTGTAGTCGGATGAGACCTCGCTGTCAGGGGTGGACACAGGGCATCCCGAAGGCATCACAATGTTGCTGGGCATGGTTGGCATCCGCAGGTCCTGACTCTTAGCAGCTCCCCCGGTGGCATGTTTCAGGCAGCATCTCTGTGAAGGAGCATCACAATGTTGGCAATGGTAAATTGTCAAAATCAGTGATAAAAGTTGTCACAGGTATAGACAAAACATGCTAGCACTTTCCTGCATGTGTATTTATGTAAAAACATATGCAAATTTTGAAAAACATGAATGTACACAATGTTATAAGAAGGTAAGATAGCACTGTAATACTTACCAAAATGCATGGGAAAAAAAAGACGCAAATGTGCATGGGTCACAAATGTTAAGTAATTGCACAGCAAGAAGCACGAAACACAAATATAAACTGAAGAAATATGAATGTAAACACTTGGAAAACGATACAGTATCACTGTACTGAGCATAAAACATGTCAGAGTGACATGAAAGTTAATGTAAACAAACGTGGAGTAATAGATTAAATCATCTGAAATGCTTCATAGTATTAATATAATGCCTTAAAGAACACTAGACAATACTCAACAATGAGTTGTAATGAAAGAGAATTGACACTAAAACACTGAAAAAATAATGTAAACACTGATAAACAAGTGAGGGACTGTAGAATTAACACACTAAAATACTATTTGCAACTAAAAAAATTGCTGCATAGGCTGATGCGGATGCAAGGTGTTGATTGCAAAATGTGTCAGTGCAATGCTATACTGTAAACAATACTGATGGAGGAGAGAACAGGTTGATGAGAATGCATAGTAGAGGCATGGTAATGCTAATGATGTAACAGTGAGTTCGTGTAAACACAGGGTGCAGGCAGGATCCTTGCCAGCTGTGAATGAATGGAGCACTTGCGGGAGAGGAGGGGTGCGACCCACCTTCTCTTTGTGCAAGGCGAGTGATGATAGGGCGATGAGGGGGAGTGGATACCATCTGATCCTCCCTTACACACCTTGGGGAGTGGAGAATAACTTGTCAGCCTGCTCCCGCCGCGTGATGACCGTGATGACACAGGCTCATGCAGGAAGGTGGAAGAGCCTGGTGAGAGCTGCAGTGACAGACAGAGGCCACCTGGGTTTGAAGTGAATCACAGGAGTCTCTGTCACACCTGCACCGACATGGACTGCAGCATAGGCTTCCTGCCGTTAACTCCTTGGCCAGAATGAGGATGATTAGTCATAGGTGTTGCAGGGAATGATAGGTGCCGACCAGGTGCTGTTTTTCTACAATACTGAGGCCATGACACAAGGGGAATATATGATGAACTGTTTACGCAGGTGGCAGCAACACACACTGCAGCTCAGTAATGCATTAGCCAAAACACAAAATGTTTGTGGATGTATTTGCACCTGTTTCAAGCACTGTTTTTTTAAGGAACACAGTTCATCATCAAAACATCATATGTAATTTTGTGCATGGCCAGGACAGAGGTTTTAAACAAAGTGCGTTTGTGCAGTCATCACACTGCTTACCTGCAAGACTCACTGGTTTTGTGTGGTTTGTTTTGACAAGCAGCTTGGCAGCAGCTCCAGTGAACAGTGTCTTGGTACTTGCATAGTGTTGCTGTGTTGACATGAATCTGCTTTTCTGGTGGTACAGAAACATCCATTGCAGCTTGCTTGCAGGACAGCTGACATACACTGCAGGAGTGATGCATCACTGCGTGTCTGACACACTAAGGCAGGCAGAAGACTTGTCTTGATGTAGTGGCAGCTTCTGAAATGGGTTGAATGCAGGGCATCAGGGCACATAGGGGCGGTGGTTGGGGTGACAACAGCTCCCCCTTGGGCCACTCACTTGCCAACAGGAATGCAGAAAATGGTGAAAACACATCTATAATTATGTGTGTCCGCTTCATATGTCACCTGCTCCTTGGCTTACAATTTGTTTCATGGTCACATAAGTGAGCAGCCTGTACAGCGCACAGTAACTGTACTACAGTTGTTGCGCTTGTGCACGTCACATTGTCAGCTAAGTGATATGGAGACGAGCGGCGGAGAGAAAACAAAAAATGGAGTATAGTTAGGAGATTGCAGGAATAGAGAGTGTGGTGAGAAGACAGACATTGTGAAAATAGAAGGTTGTGTAGAAGGAGGAGGCGGTGTGAAAGCCAAGGACGGTTCATAAGGATGGACAGTTTTGGTGGGTGCATTACCTTTCAAAGATTAAATTTTTTAATGGTTTTTTCTGGTAACAAGAGTTTTCCATTTTGCAATTCTGGTGCCTTTCCAAGCTAAGCCTGTCTCAAAATGATTAGTCTGAAATTGGGCACAAGAGGAGTCGGCCATGCTAACACAGACAGATTCATCGCTTCATGTGTTGGTGACACACTCGTACCCTGCCATCAGCGTGTACCAACATGTACCTCGACTCAACCATCTAAGCGACCTGTTTCCATGTGTCAAGGGTCCAATGTTGGTGTGTCTGCATCCACGTTAATCATTGAGACTTGTGACGTATCGTGATCCAGAAGCACTGTAGTGCGGTGGCGGCTTCTGTACCTCATAGTGAGAAGATGGTGTTTCTACGCTAGGTAAAAGGGTGGTAACAGAGTATTTACGTGTGCGAATGTGAACATTCATGAGCTTGAATTTGGTTTTATGTATATTTACCTTGTTTGATTTCATGGTTAGAAACTTTTGGCATTATGATTATACAGTAGAATCCCGATAATTCGTATTGTCAAGGGACTGAATGTTAAATATGAATTATCGAGATATTCAAATTAGCGGGATTACCAATAATCGGGAGCAAAAAAAGAAAAAATACATAAAAACGAGATTAATGCAAATTTGCATTAATATGTAATGATAAATGCATGGCCAAATATTATGTATATATAAATCAATAATTACATCAATAAAAATATATTAAAAATTTACGTTTAAAAAAATCTGCAATTTTCTTTTGGTGCAAGCCTTGCAGACGGGTATTGTCGATGGCTTTGTTAAGCATGTTCAAAGCAGAAAATACTTCATCGCCAACGTCTGATTTCGCTAAGAAATGGCGCACGTTGTTGATGTATTGTTTAGCCACTTTAGGTGTAATTGTTGGCACATCATCTTCGTCATCACCTTCACCATCAATGTCCTGAGATGGAGCCAAAATTTCGTCATCAGTTAGAATCCCCGCTACCGCTAGGCCATCGTCAAAATGGACGAAATCTTCAAACGTTATAGAATTTTCTTCATTTTGAGGAAGACTATTCCAATTCACAGGGCATTCTAAGTCTTGTTCAGTAACTGCTGATGAAAGTTCCGTTCCACCTTTGTGAATCCACAAGCATGAAAACAGTTTTTTATTGTGATTTCGCTAACACTTTGCCACACCTTGTTCATGGTTGAAAATAAGGTGATTTTATGATCCTTCCCATCCTCGATGCTGTCAAGGAGTTGCATCACTACTTACTTGTGGTAAAAGGTTTTGTACGTTTTAATTAAGCTGCAGCTTAGTAGTATAGTATTGTTGGCAGGCAAAAACACAACATTAACATGACTGACCGGTGGGGTATTGTTGTGGGCTGTACAATTATCCATGAAAAGTAGAATTTTTCGCTGCCTTTTCTCCATATCAGCATTCACTGATTTGTATCCATTCCTTGAATAATTTGCCAGTCATCCATGCATTGTTTGCACGATAGGTCATCGGAAAAGGTTTTATGTTTTTAAAACATCTTGCTTTGGCTGATTTGCCTATCATGAGTGGTCTTAACTTCTCAGATCCATCCATGTTGGCAGCCAACAATATGGTTACACATTCTCTACTATTTTTTCCGCCATGACACTTTTCTTCTTTAAAACATATTGATCGGTCGGGGAGACACTTATAAAATAACCCCGTCTCATTAGGAAATTAAAAATGTTGTTGGGCTCATAAGACTCTATTATTTCTCCCAATTTGTCCTTCCACTCAGAACAAACGTCGGCCGATACACTCGCACTTTCCCCACTAATCTTCTTAAATTTTATGCTGTGCCTTTTTTTAAACCTATCAAACCAACCATCACTCGCACAAAAGTCTTAATTCCCATTTTTTCTGCAAAAACTTTTGCTTTTTCTCTTAAGATGTTTCCTCCAACTGGTACATTCGAATTCCGTGCTTGCGCAAACCACTTTTTTAAATTCTCTTCTGGTTGTGGATACTCACCAGTCTTAAAGCGCTTTACTTTGCTGTCCGATGTCTGGGAGGCGATCTTGTCCTTGTTCTTCAGAATTGAGTTTATTGTGGAAGGAGGAACGTTATAATGTTTGGACACGTCAATTTGTTTATCACCACCGGCCACGGCGTTAATGATTTCTTTTTTTTTCTCTAATGGAAAGACACTTATTAGCTCTTTTCGGAGGCATGACTAAGGCCGAACTGACTAACTTTTCACTCGCTCTGCTACTTCCTACCCTCTCATAACCCTAGGCTGGACACCAAGGCGCCTTTTAGTTCTGAGAATCACGGACACATCGCCTCACAGCCTACTCGGTATCATTACCTTCCCTTCAAACCCTCTTACTTTTCACTCCCTCTGCTCCTTCCTACCCTCTCATAACCCTAGGCTGGACACCAAGGCGCCTCCTAGTTCTGGGAATCACAGACACATCGCCTCACAGCCTACTCGGCGTCATTACCTGCTCTTCAAACCCTCCTACGTCCCTCAGTACCCATCCGGTTTTTTTACCCTGCCCGAATCGCTGGTGTACAGTCTAGGGTTAAAACCATTATGAGTTAACGAGATTTTTAACTTGGAAATAAGAATTATAAGACTTTTTAATTGAGCTCGAGCACCAAAATAAATACGTATTATCGAGGGGACTAGAATGCATTGTTTTTTTACGAATTAAAGGGATTTTCTCAAGGGACCGGCAAATTTGCACGAATTAGCGGGATATACGAATAATCGGGATGCGAAATATCGGGATTTCACTGTACATTGAAGCTGTGTTCCAATCCAGTTGGTAAGGGCTCTCAGCTGGCTATGTGCCCTTCAAAAATGCATTGAGGTCATGATGTCAAGTTAGGGCTGTTTCAATTAAAACTAAAAGCAAGAATGCACCCTCAAATGACCTGTTCTGCCAAGGCCAGAAGCGAAGTCACCTTTGTGTGCCCTTCACTGTAAGTTCTGTTTTTCACTTGTTTATAACAATTTTGCATCTTCTTCCTGCCATTTGCTGGGCACTGTTTGTACACAAACTGAGGCAACGTAATAAAATCTATTTATTTAATTGGTTTTTTATGTGCATTCCAAATTATGCAACAAAGACTGGTGTTTCAAATTGTACCCAATCCCTCATGAAGGGATTAAGGAATTGTGGGGAATCGTGGGTACTGAAAGGATTAAGGGCAAGTGAACAAGGGTATGTTGAAATGAATTCGAACACAGTAAAATCTAAAACATTTAGAGTATATTAATCAATTAAATTTTTATTTTTTTCAGACTGAATTATTTAAAAAAAATTAATAAACCTAGAAATGATGACGTGCTTTATGTTTTATATTACTACTCATTATTTCTACTTTAAGAAATACGACCTGAAAATATGTAGATTTACAAAGTGCTGCAAGCAATATGTAGTCATAAAATAAATTGGCATTGTAAAAGTGTTCAAGAGTAATGGAGAGCTGGATGGGGCTTTACAGTTATACATTTTGTTCATTTCAATATAGTACAGAGGGGAAAATAGCTCTTCTAGACAAACATTGGCTAGCAGACATGAGGGAGGTGCAAAATACTCCATCCATCATTAGCTTGTAACATTTTGGTAGATACTTGCTAAGGGAAGAGCAAGGTTTTATAATTAAGTGATTTATTAATGAACTAAAATGAAATGTATTATTAACTTCTGCAAGCAATTTTAAGATTTAGCCATTCTTCCACACTCATCCCTTCTTTTTAAGAAACAAAAGCTTACATAAACAAAGGTCTTGGTGGACGTGAGATAAATAAAAACAGTTGAGAAAATTTTCCTATTAAAAACGAATAAATGCATTTATTAGCAATAGCCTTTGCAACAAAGTTACAACAATAAATGATTTTAAAAAAAAATGAACAGCAAATTTTACCACAAGATTTATTATTTACACATTTTTGCCACGGCCAAGTACTTGAAAGTTTACGCTGGCCTGCCGAAAGGCCAGCAGTCATCTAGTTTCCCGAGATCAACTGACAAAGAAACTAATCAGAAAAACTGACCCAATGTTTAAAGATCTGTCCCTTAAATACTTACATTTTTGCTAGTATCTGTCTCATCCTGCAATTACACATTGCGCAATCACTGGGAACAAAACTCATCCATGGCAATCACAACTTGGAAGCCATTCACCACCAACCGTCACGTGTGCACTGCTGCAAAACCTGACAGCGTGCTCCTGACTTACTGTGTTTAGTATACTCACTTGCCACGGGATTAAGCCATCCATTCCAGCACTTTCGTGGCCACCGTAACCCAGAAACCCATTCAGTTCAGCCTCCTTTCCAGAACTGCAGCCCTCTAAGCTTGCATATTGCTTGTATACGAAACGCAGGGATTTTGACACACAACAATGATAGTTTGCACAACCAAATGTAAACTATTAGACCCGGGAGTTGTTGCAATTACTGCCGCTAACCTGCAAAACACAGTGCCAAGACTATTCTGGAAAAATAAGCCAATAGCTAATACCACAAAAATTAAAGCCCCAAAAAATATTGCAACAATATTATGTAATTGATTCCTGGGAGCACAACTGAGATCTTCAGTACTGATGAGGGTGAAGTGAGGTGAAGATGGAGCAGTGGCAGAACGCAAGGTTAGGGAAAATAGGAGTATCCTAAGAAATCCAACTCGGAAGCAGCAACTTCCGCCATGTTTCCTATATATGAAAATCAAGCATGACCTTGCCAGGATTGAACCTGGTTTCCCAGGGTGGGAGGTGAGTGATCTATATCTGATCACACTACTATGGCCACAAGATGTATTCAAAGTTGTATAAAAATAACCTTCTGAATTTTTAAGAATTAAAATAACTTTCTCTTGAGAAATGTATTTGTGTGTGCATACATTACATTAAATTTAAATTCTCTGACCTCATTATTCCAACTTTCGATTACTCGAAGAGGCATAACAAATAAATATGTTTTTTTGTAAATGTAGTGGGAAAACACATTTTTCATTTAGCAAACAATAATGGCTTAAGAAAATATACTAGATGTAATTTCCTACATTTGAAACACTTACTCAGCACTGGATTTATTAGATGTGTGTGTGTATATATTTGAAAGAGCAAAATCTGTATAGAACGGAATGGGAGAAATCTTTGTTTAAATGATACAGCTAGCCGGCAGAGATGTGGCAATGTAGTCTGCCGCTGTCTGGTGTCTCTTCCACACTCCCTTGCAAGATCGCGGCACACAAGTCACACTCTAAACACATCATGCCACGTTGCACAGCAGACAGTTGCATGTTAGGGAACCACAATGAAACCTAATAGAAAGTGTGTAACTTTGATTGTTGCAGACATATTAAAATGAATTCAGAAGCTTGAATCTGACATTTCTGTGGTGGATATGTACCTGGAATGTGGAATCGTGGAACAGTTACCTACATAAAGAAAATAAATACAAATTGCAACATAACTGATTTTATAAAGCATAATAATAATTCATAGCAATGCTTTTCTAAAAATGAAGACGGACTGATTTTAACCCCCAATAACCCAGAAGTCATGGTAAAAGTATGGTTTTCCACATGAAGTCAATGTTTCTTTGTCTCTGGTGTAAAGGTGATTTTTTTAATGAATCATTAATTTTATTGCCAAAATTTTCTAAATTAAATGTGTCATGTGACGGTTTAGGGATAGTAGAGCGATGCTGGCCCACAACCACCCCCCCCCCCCCCC
>NQII01000111.1:79823-106250 GCA_002778355.1 Clitarchus hookeri
CAGTTTTGGTGAGAACACAGGTCATCCAACTTTTTGACCTTCCCCCTGGCCCGGTGTGTCGGGATCTGGAGACTGTAGGGCTTCCTGGGCGATACCAGGTGCATGCGTGAAGCTTAAGTTGTGGTGTATTTTCTGCAGTTTCCCGACCTCGAGAAGTACGAGGTACAAGGATTTACCCTCATGGGCCACCACTGACCCTGGTCCCATCTCACGGGGTGTGCTAAGCTGGTGCAAAAGAAATTGTGTCTTGCAGATGCCTGCAGGGGTACGTGTGTAGACTAACTGTCCTGGCTACAACTCTGGTGGGGACAGGGGAAGTTGGTTTATGTCTTGCTGCATATGCTGCCTGATGCTTGTGCGCTTCACCTTTCTCCCTCTCGATCCTGTCGCCATGCTGTTCGGGGATTTCCTCCGGCTCCTGGCCCCGAGTCACCAATTTGCGTAGCACACAATTACAAAAGAGGTACCATGTTACGTCAATAAAAGAGGCTTACCTGTTGTTTTTAGAGGAGACAGAAATGCATCAAATTAAGAAAACAACATTTTATGATCTTTGTCATAAACAATTTTTATTGTTTTCAGTTCCATCTCACATAGTTTGTTTATGTAAGAACTACTACAATTTTTACTTCCTGCTGGAAGCCTTACACAAAAAATTTTTCCCAAGACCTGGTTTTTCCCTAGAAGGCAGACATTTTAGAACACACAGTTTACATTGTTAAAAATAAATCTTGCATGGTAGGTTCCTGCATTAAGTGCAAGGATGTTGATGTCAAGCCATGATGAATTGTGCCTCAACCAAATAATAAAATGGAAGCAGTGGGTTGACATTGACAACCATCCAAAACAAGTGACAGAAATAATTTCTGAAATAAAGAAACAACTCTCAAATTACAAGTTTCATTGTTTCGTTAAAAAAATGCACAGTCTGATGCATCTGAATCTCTGAAAAGTACATCTGAAGTGGGTGTTCTTCAAATTGACTGTGCTGAAAATTTTTCACTGGTACACCAAGATCAAATCCAAAGAGCTCATTGGTCTCAAGGCAAAGTAAAGTAACTTTGTTCACAGCATATTCCTGGATTTTTGGCAATACAAACTAATGTACCATTGTCAGAGATGGCCTGTCACGTGGTAATATGAGTATTTTTATATGAACTTATAGAGATTCTGCTGCAGGAGTATCCAGACTCTGATGGAGCTGCTTCACAATTTAAAAATATGTTTACACTGTCTCTATTGTGTGCAAGGAAAAAAGACTTTGGGATTTATGTAGAATTGTTATTCTTTGCCACTTCTCATTACAAAGGAGCTGTCATTGTCATCGTGGAGCATTAAAATATAGGGATTGGAATGTAATAAAATTGAGGAGAGTACAAGTAAACTGTGTAAGTGATTTTTATCAGTGTGCTAAAGAAGAAATCAAATGTACATTTTTCTGTATTCCTAAAGAGAAAGTTCTATCTTTTGAAGATTCCTTGAAAAATAAGTGGTTAAGGGGGTAGTATCCATTGAATCTTCAATTTTTCTTACAAATCTTTATAATAAAAATTTATGACCAGACATAAAAAATCAAAGCTAGACATGACATAGAGGACTATTTAACAAATTTTTTGAAATTTGTATGGTTTCAATTATACCTGTATTTTTCAATTTGGGATTGTCATTATTAAATAATTAGGTAATATTTGATTATGTTTAAAGATATTAAACTAATCATGTAAGAAAAATAAGTTTGATTTTGTAATAACTGATAAGATGTTCCATATGCCTTGACTAGCTTGGTTTTTAAATATTGACTCCAAAAATTAAGTTATGGAGGAAAATACATAAATCAAAGATGACAAAGATACTTCCCCCTTAAGCCTGTTCCACAAATGAGTCAATACTTTCTACCTTATGGCAACAAAAATAACCTTGTTGCTATCACTATGAAGTCTTGAGATGAACAAGTTTCATATTATTGAAGATACTCAGTTTATCTCAAGGAAAATATTAAATTATTTAGATTTGTGAGTCTGGAACACAATTATCATGGTATTTGTGAAAGTGAAATCAATGAAAATAGTTAGGTCAGAATCATGTTTCTAAAACCAACTTCCAAGTGTTGAGATTTGTTTAAACCAGATACATATGGTTTAAATCAAAATAAAAAAAATACAGTATCCAGTTATGATTTTAAAAATGTGTTATATATTAGTACAAATTTTTGTGAAACTATATTTGCTGTGTGTAGATGCTTGTGTCTACTTCTTACTTATTGTCACTATTTGCAACCATGTGAAGCCAGTAACTGAGTGTTGACATCTGTTAAAGTGCCTCAAAAATATTCTGGAAGGTTCTAAACAATGTAAAATGCAAGTAGTCTTAATTTTTTTCATTTACTATTTTTTAATATATTTTTGTAATATGTTTGTAGCTTAGTATCTAAATCATGTAGGTAATTCATAATTAAGTTGTAAATGGCACCAACTCATTGGTTGCCCAGGTGAGTACGAGTTCTTGATTCTCAGGGTTTGTGGGCTGAACGACCACATCACATGGCTGTGTCCCCTACACACACAACACTGAATTAAGTATAAATGTGGCTGAAACCAGAGTATTCAGGATCCCCTGGCACATCTCTGCTGCCCAAGTACAAGTCACAATTATACTCACCTCTATAAGGTGGGAAGAGTTTTCTGGATAGGGCCAGGTCCTGAAGCTCAACACTCCTGAATAAAAGAATGGCATAGA
Organism: Clitarchus hookeri; assembly: GCA_002778355.1. Classification (NCBI taxonomy): domain Eukaryota; kingdom Metazoa; phylum Arthropoda; class Insecta; order Phasmatodea; family Phasmatidae; genus Clitarchus; species Clitarchus hookeri. The sequence continues at coordinate 82,560 of NQII01000111.1, forward strand.
TGAAGTAATTAGTTGTATTGAGGTAAAAACATGTATACATTTATCACATACGAGTATAATATCAATCGGGTCTGGCTCACAAGGTTTGCCAGCAGCTATCACTGAAAACAAAACCAGAATAGTACAAAACCATTAGTTGTATACATAAACTGCTAGGGTCGGTGAGTCTGACGGAGGTATACTGCAATCAAGGAGGGTGCGTGTTGAATAAGAACACAGAACTATACTGCATAAACTATTGCTTTACTGAACAGATTAACAATACATTACTCTGAAATCTCGGTACTGCTTTATGAACATCTTCCCGCTCATTTCCTTGTTACAATCAAAACATGACATGATTGCCAACCACGCATAACAACTATTTTAACAGTAGACAGACAATACTCACTGCTGCCAACTTTGTAACTACCCCTATTTGCCCAATACGCAACACTCCTTCCCACCGACATCAAAATACTGACCCACATTACAATTTACATCTCTATTTGTACAGTACACAACACCCCTTCACTACATTACAAAGTCCTTTGTCCATGCTGGTTTAATCAACTGCCTGTGCGGCCTGCCATGAAGTTCAACATGTGACACATCCTGGTCCAGCAGATTTCGAGGTGGGCTGAAACCCTTGAACCTTACCTACTCATTGGGTATTGGTGGTGAATGGTCTCACACCAGTCCTTCTGCAGCCTGAAGTGAAAACAAGGAGGATTGACCTCACAAACTCGCTGGTGCTTCTGGGGTAACACCAGCATCCGGAGAGATTCCAACAGCATTCCACCCAGTTACTTGTGCTTCTGGAGAATCCTTGGCTTGCGGAGAAACTTCAACGCCTGGGGAAACGCCAACATCACTTCCCAGTGGACTACACAGGCTATTGATGGTTAGGTAAATACAGGCAGTCCTCTACTTTAATACACAATGTGTTCCTAAATTTGTGTATGAAAGTAGAACCCTTATTTTAATGTGATAAATGAGGTTCCGTTCCTAGATGGGGAAAAAAACTTAACTAAACAAAAAAAAATATTCAAAACAATATATTTACACACAAAGAAACAAGATCATGCATCAAAGTTATTTAAAAGGGTTTAAATATATAGCTAATAGTTCAAACAATTGAAAAGACACATTTTACACACCCAAACATTTGACTAATTGCAGTGGGTACATACAAACATACAGTTTCAGCTCTCTTTGGAATTGTATGTAGCCGGTTTAACAATCACTGGGACCTGGTGTAGATAACTTATCAGCTTCGCAGAAAAAGTTATTTAGCGACAGTTGAACGCCACCCTTCTTCTTTTCATACAATTGTCTGTAGCACATTGTAGCTGCTTCAACAACTTGACGAACTCTAGAACTTCTCTCTTCATCTGGATCATTTTCTTCAATGATGTTTAAAAAATCTTCAAGGTTTTTTAAAGCATCGTTGATTTTTTTCCCTGTAAGGGTTTTTGTTGGTTGTCCTGGACAGCCATTATTTTGAGCAGCTGTGGATGCTGATGAATTTGTCTCTTGAAGAGCAAGTAGATCTTCATTTGTCAATGGCTCTGAATGTGAGGCCATCAGATCATCAACATCTTCAGAAGTAACCTCGAGATCCAGCTGATGCATAACTTTAACAATTTGTTCTGTTGCACTTTCTGGGGTCTCCTCAAAACCTCTGAAATTTGGCACCAGGTAAGGACACAATTTATTCCAGCAACCACTCATTGTAGATGACTTTATTTCTTTCCAAGAGAGAGAAATATTGGTGACAGCATTAAGGACATTGTAGTTTTTCCAGAATTCTTTTAGAGTGGGTCTTCCATCACCATCTGTTGCCTTGACAGCTTTGTCGATTATTCTCCTCATGTAATATCTTTTGAAAGTTGAAATAACAGTCTGATCCATTGGCTGGATTAAACTTGTGGTGTTTGGAGGCAAGAATATGACCTTTACCTCTGGACATAAATCTCTCAATGCTTGTGGATGTCCGGGTGCATTATCCAACAATAACAATGCCTTGAATGCCAAATTCTTTTGCTTACAATAATTTTTCACTTCAGGGACAAAATTATTTACATACCAGTCCTCAAATAATGCTGAAGTAACCCAAGCTTTTGAGTTCCATTTCCATATGACTGGCAGTGTTCTTTGGGGTTTCCTTTCAAAGCCCTGGGATTCTCACAGTGGTACACTAACAGAGGTTTTAGTTTACAGTCTCCTGCAGCATTACCACCAATTAGAAGTGTCAGTCTGTCTTTAGATGCCTTGTGTCCAGGTGCAACAGCCTCTTCTTTTGCCAGGTAAGTTCTTGAAGGCATTTTTTTCCAGAATAAGCCCATCTCATCAACATTAAGAATTTGGTGAGATGAGTAATTTCCCTCGTCAACAATGTTCTCAAAAGTTTTTATAAATTTTTCGGCAGCTTCAGTATCTGCACTGGCAGATTCCCCTGTAAATGTTATGTTGTGCAGTCCTGCCCTTGACTTAAACTTGTCGAACCAGCCTTTGCTCGCTTTAAACTCTGGAGCATTAGCAGCTGACTCACCAAGCTGTTTTTTCCAATCTTCAAACAAACTGAGAGCTTTGCATTGAATTATTGCATGGCTAATAGGGATATTTTTCTGGTGTTGATCGTCTAACCACACTTGTAAATACCGTTCCATCTCTTCCATCGCTGCACCCCGTCGTTTTGAAATTATTTTAGAAGAAAGATTTCCCGAATTTATAACATAGTCCCTTTACTTTTTACAATAGAACGCACAGTGGATCGGCTCAGGTTGAAAGACCGTCCTATAGCCGCAAGTGATTTGCTACTTTCCGATTGCGCGATAATGTCTAATTTTGTTTGTACACTATTTACAACATGTTTTCTTTGTTTCTTACACACTGAATCTTCATTACTTTCGTTTTTACGTTTGTTATTCATTGCGTAGTGTAATAATGATGTACATGCACCAATAGATTAACAAAAACAAACAATGGATATAAAATTAACCTCAAAGGAAACTAAAAACCATAATAAAAACAACGGAAGTTCTAAACAGGAACGGCATTAATACGTAGAATCGCCATAGCGTAGTAACACATCAGACATACAACTGCATATTTGTTCAGTTATATCGGAAACATAGTTCCGTATATCCACACCAGAGGTCTCTACGTAGTATAAGTCAACTTTGCTGCAATATTATTTGCGAAGACAAAACCTACAGAATATAAACAATCCATATATCTTTGATGTTTACGTTTCTCTTGGAGGCATGCGCGCAATATTTTTTTTGGTTATGTACGAAAGAACGAAGCAAACACGCGAAAGTCGAATTTATGGTTTAAGAAACCAATGTACGATAGCGCGAATTGTACGAAAGTCGAATGCGCGAAAGTAGAGGACTGCCTGTACCTTACACATAATTGATTAATGTGTTATCAAAGTCTTAATCCTCTACATGTTAATACTATATATGACACTTGCCCTATCACCTCAACGACGATTGCTTCTAGCCATTTTGGTTCTCGACCCATGTTTTGAGCATATACCAGATCCTGCAGAACAAACCTTCGTGGTGCTGTCTGCATTCCCTTACTCTCCTGTCGATTAATCATCTATTGCGTGAAGTCAGGATAGACTCTATTGAGACATGTCCGCAGGCGCCTTTCCATGAGTAGTTCTGTCAGGCTCGATCATGTTGTTGCATTTGGGGTTACATGTTGTGTTAAAAGCAGCCTGGCTATCTTCTTGGTTAGATAACTTCCCCTGATTCGCTTGAGCATCTCTTTTGTCGTTTGGACCATCCGCTCAGACTGCCTATTTGAAGAAGGTTGGTATGGTACTATTGTGACCAAACGAATACAGTTGTTGCTAGCAAATGTCTTGAATACAGTTGAGTGAAAGCTGTGCCATTGTCACTGACCAGCACTTTCGGAAGACCGTGTGTAGCTAGCAGGGAATGTAACGATCTGATTACACTTCGAGCATCAGTAGAGGCCACTGGCAAAACTTCAAGCCACTTAGAATATGAATCAACCACCACAAGAAACACCTGCCCCTGGACCAGGCCTGCAAAATCCACATGAAGGCGTGACCAAGGCTGCTTCATACACTCCTAAGGGTGGTTTGGTGCTTTAGGCAGTGCATGATGTGTTGCCTGACAAATTCCACATTGTTAAACAATCTGTTTTACATCCTTGTCAAGGCCAGGCCACCAGACACAACTACGAGCCAGAGCCTTTGTCTGGACTATTCCTTGGTGACTGACATGTAGAGTCTGGAATAGAAGGCCTGACCCTCCAGTGGAATGACAACACGTGTACCCCACGAAAGACATCCTCTGTGGACAGTCAACTCATGCTGTCTTCTGACAAATGGAACATACTCCTCTCCTTGGTTGCCACTTGGCCAANGGACAGTCAACTCATGCTGTCTTCTGACAAATGGAACATACTCCTCTCCTTGGTTGCCACTTGGCCAACCCTTCAATACCCATGTGCAAACCCATCACAGGACTGGATCTGCTCTATTAAATTCTGCAATCTGTTGAGCTGTCAATGGAGATGCATCTAATGCTTCAAGGAGGAGGATTTCCATTGGAGCTGGAACCTCCACATAAGGCTTGGGCTGGGGAAGACTGCTAAGACCATCTGCGTTTGCAATACTATGACCTGGGCTATAACATAATTTAAAATTATACCCCACTGAGTATGATACTCCATCGCAGCATTTGTGGTGATATGATGTTAAGAGTCACCGTGTCTGTCGTAAACAACCCTAGGAGTGGTTTGTGATCTGTGGAAATCTCAAACTTCCTACCATAGAGGAAATTGTGGAATTTCTTCACTCCAGCAACAATAATCAATGCTTCTTTATCAATCTGAGCATATTTGAACTCAGTGGTGGTTATTGTATGGGAATAAAATGAAATGGGAACTTCTTCACCTCGTTTATTGATCTGACTTAACACAACGCCAGCCCCAAACTGAGATGCATGGCACATCAAGATCAGCTATAATTCTGGGTCGTAATGTGCCAGCAGAGTTGCGGATGTGAGGAGGCGCTTTGTGGCAGCAAAAGCTGCATCATGATGCTGTATTCACTCCCACTTCACCGAATTACGTAAGAGATCATGCAAAGGTTTTGCTACCTCTGCTTTATGTTTCAAAAAGGAATTATAGAAATTAAGAAGTCCGAAGTAGGCCTGTAGTTCTTCTTTGTTAGAAGGCGTTGCTGCCTCATGGATGACCTGAACCTTATAAGGTGCAAGTCGGATAACATTGTGGTCAATCACAAAACCCAAGAATGTCACTTCCGGCACACCAAAATTGCATTTCTCTGCTTTCATATGGATGCCAGCATCTTTAAAGCGTTGTAGAACCTACTGCATCTTATTATGAAGATCTTCAACTAATGATCCTTTTACAAGTACATAATCAAGATGTGAATCATCATCATCTAGTCCAGACAATAAATCTTCCATAAAACGGTGGTAAATTAAATTCCTGGTGCCACACGCACGCCAAACTACAGCCAATTCACCTGAAAAGCATCCTTATGTGTGATTATTGTTTGAGCCTTGGCAACCTCTTCATCAACATGGAGCTGTTTGATTGCCTGTGCAAGATCAATCTTGGCAAAAATTATGCAACCGTTCAGTTTTGTTAGCAGCTGGCTAACAAGTGAAACAGGGTACAAATCTTGTTTCAAAGCTTTATTCAAGGTGCTCTTATAGTCCCCACAGCGCCTGACATCTCCGTTTGACTTAAGTGCTATAACAAATGATGTGGCCCATTCAGTATGCTTAACTGGTATATACACTCCTTTATAAACCAACCTTTCCAGTTCCTTTTCTACCTTAGGAAGAAGGGCAAATGGGACAGTGTGAGGTTTCAACTGCAAGGGCCTTACTGATGGGTCAAGCTGGAATTGGATGGGTGGCCCTGTATACTTCCCCAGCTCTCTACTGAACACTTCTTGAAACTCATTAATAATGTTCTTACAGAGCTCACTTATGCTTAAAACATCTTTTACTTCTATTTCCTACGTATTCATCAAATTCCTCTCTGAGAGAGATTGCCTTAGACCCTTTGAAATAATCAATGGAAGTGTACATTTTTGTGAACCATACTGTACTTCAACATTACATGAACCTAATGTCTTAATTACATTTTTACCGTAATCATTAAATATGCAAGTTTCCTTATTTAGCTTGGGAAGCTGTTGGTGGAAAATTCTGTGAAAGGTAAGCTCGTCCACTATCGAGAGCCCGGACCTGGTGTCTACTTCCATTTCAACTGGATAGCTTTTTACAGTTACCACTGTGCTTAGCTCAGTCGCCCCTGGCATTCCTATTTTCATTAGATAGTAAACGTTAGGGTCAGACATGAGTCTTTTATAGAATTTACTTTCACCTTGGAGTTATTTTAAGAGGTTTTGGACTTGTAAACTCGCTCAATGTGTCCTGTTCATTTANAGAATTTACTTTCACCTTGGAGTTATTTTAAGAGGTTTTGGACTTGTAAACTCGCTCAATGTGTCCTGTTCATTTACAGAAAAAAACTTTCAGTGTTCTTAAAATGATGGACAGATCTATTGTGCTGACCACCACAGCCTGTACACTCACTGTCTTGTCTAGACTGATTTGGCCTACTGGGACTAACCTGGTCTGTTCCCATGTGTGAAAATGTCCGAACACGTGGTAGCACCTATAGTCCAGTGCTCACGAGAAGGCGAGGCTCTGGAATTCGGGCAGAGTGGGTGAGCAGGCGGGTGGGCCCAGTGGGCTGCAATGTCACCGCCGTCGCCTCTAATCTGTACTACCAGTACTAAAACTATCAGTTTGCAGGGAGATTTTCCTTTCATACGACATGCATACAAACATACTCTATAATGTTATGGTATACGCCTCGGTTATTTCTTTTAACAGTAACCTTTAAATTCTCCATTTTAGGTGCTCGTCTGCCTGGTGCGCAAAATGTTTTGCATTGTGTTTGAAGTACACATTTTTAAAGCAAGCTATTTATTGTACATATTCGCAATCTGTTCCCGTACGAAAATTAATCACATTTCACAATAGTTACAATTGTTAAAACCTCTTTTACATTACCAACACTAATTTGAAAACTTTCAGTATGGCCAAATTGTTGTAAAAATTTGACAAAATTGAATTTAACAAAATGAATTTAACCTGCGAAACAACCATAGTGACCTGAAAAAAATTTAGTTGGCATAAATTTAGGGCGAAAACAGTTAAGATCAGGAATGCATAACTTTAAAATACTCTGAAATGATATACTATTACCGCTTACCTCAAACAGTGGATGTTGTTGTTCGGTGATAATTTATTTGCTTTCGGGAAGTGGCAGCGCCAGTTCCGATTCGGAAGAGGAAAATTCGTCGTCAGATGAATCACTGGAGTCACAGCCTAGGCATATCAAAAAAAGTGTCTATTGCATCTTCCACACGACAGTCCTTTTGCCAGTAGTCTGCTTCTATATTTTGGACATGCGAACAGTATCTTTGCCAGTCTTCTTCAGCGACGGAAGATATTGCTTCCGTTGTGATTTCCATTAGCTTTGTTAACGACAAGCTAGCAGTAATGTTCTTTTCCCGCACTAGTCTCTTTGTTTTAGACCACGCTAGTTCAATGGGATTAAGTTCGCATATATAAGGAAGAAGTCTAAGAACATCATGTCCGTGCAGTTTTAAAAGTTGGTCAATGAGAAATACTTTTTCAGGCTTCCTGTTCTGCGCAATTAAGTCGAAAAGCTCTGTTTTTCGCATTTCATGAGTAAAGGGNTTTCAGGCTTCCTGTTCTGCGCAATTAAGTCGAAAAGCTCTGTTTTTCGCATTTCATGAGTAAAGGGAATGTTGTGATTAGTCAACCATGACTCCATTTCCTTTTTCACTGCATACTTCGATGGGGGTTTATTTTCTTGCACTGAGTGGTAAGGCGCATTGTCCATAATAACAACAGACTTTTCCGGTAGGTTTGGCAATAACTGCTTATGCATCCACTTTTCAAAGTTCGCAGAATTCATCTGCCTGCTGGAAAAATTAGCAGTGCATTTTCAATTAATCCAGTTTTAGCACCTGCATGTACAACAATTAAACGGTTCGAAGCACTGCTGTTGGTTAAGACACCACGTTCAGTATCACTTTGCCAACATTTGTTAAATGTGATGTTGCTATCAACCCAGGTTTCATCAATGTAAATTATGGGGCGCCCCTCCATTCTGTAGGGAGAATTGATTTGAAGTATTTACAACGCCAGTGGACAATTTGCGGTCTTTCCACTAATAGTTTCCGAGAACTGTTACACCGTTTCCATTTAAACCCCATTTCTTTCAGTATCCGCCTGAGTGTGTGAACACCCCATGGAAAATCAATTTTTTCTCTCAAAGCAACAAGAAGCTTAGGACATGTTGGTACTTGTTTCTGTACTAAGTAAAAATCATGAATGACGTCTCTGATTACTCTCCTATCAAATGAGTCACAGCGCACATTTCTTTCATGCGGACGCTTTCGGTGTTTGCCTGGTGTTGACAGCGAACTGTTACAAGCATCGGCACCTTCTTTGCGAATTCTGGAAACACTTCTCATAGAAATTCCAGTGTATTCTGATGCACGCAGATTGGATTGAGATAATAAATGTTTTATTTGACCATCAGTAGCTTCTTCGTCACATTTATTTATCACATGTCTGATCACCTCCCTCGCTTCGCTGTGTATAGTTTTCCCTTTCTTCCTAGACTGCACCATAATATACCGTCCTGATATGCACGCAACCGACACTAAATCGTGACTGACTTCCAGAGAGCTGTTTCTTTTGAGATGACTAGTAGCGAGGGTGACTCGTTACTCTGATAGCGGTCTTTAAGCCTCGGAAGGGGGCAAGGGAGGGTTTGCGGCCTCGACCACCACCCTGCCACGCAGCCTTGCCTTCTCGTCAGCTCCCTACTGTAGCTTGCTTTGTCTGCGTTGACCACTAATGTAGCGGCCTCTCCTGATATCCCTGGTTTTGCGGTGAGCAGCTTCTGCAGCGAGGGACTTCACTTGTGCTTGTGCAAATGTTAATGTAGCTTCTGATAGCATTTTCTGCTGCACGGACGTACTCAATCCACACACGAACCAGTCTCGCAAGGTTAGGTCAAGGCTATCGCCGAAATTGCGGTGTTCAACCAAGTATAGTAATTTGGCAACACACACTGCAATACTGTCTTTTACCTGTTGGCTACATTGGTGGAACTTGAACCTTTGATATATTTCAGACAGTATTGGGGCAAAGTTGTTTTTAAGCAGTTTTATAATTTCAGTGTATGTTTTTGCAGCTGGGTTTGCAGGCGACACTAGTGATCTGACAACTAAATAAGTTTTTGAACCACAAAAACTGAAGAAAACCACACGTTTCTTCTCAGCTGCAGTAACGTCTTTCATTTAGAAATAAAATTCCAAGCACTCAGAGTATGCATCCCATCCCTGAGGCTGCGTGACATCAAATTGTTCCATATAGCCCAAGAAATTAGCCATGTTGCCACTTCCAATTTACTGACTACTGAAAGAAACTTTGAAGTATTCCATCATCATCACCAGATGTTAAATAAGAACAAAGAACTGTACTGCATAAACTACTCCTCTAATTAACAGATGGACGACACATTACTCTGAAATCTTAGTATTACTTTATAAATATCTACCCACTCATTTCCATGTTATAATCAAAACATTGCATGACTGCCAACTACGCATAACTATTTTAACAGTAGCCAGACAATACCACTGCTGCCAACTTTGTAACTATAGTCAACTCCCGATTTTCTGGGGTAAAGACGGGTTAAGGGTTCACGGATAACCAATTTCACGGTTGAAGCGATGGGGAAAAAAATGTTTACTTTAGGCCTACATACTGTACACGTAGGTTATGTATACAAATAAAATATTCATACAAGAATTCAATTTTTTGACAGCCAGTTTGTGGCAACGTCATAAATGATATTAACATCATCACATACACAACATTCTGTATCAGCTGATGCGAGAACGATTATAATAAAATTTCACGTTTGGCTATTTTGACAGCCCACATTAGCACAACACACATTGGAGAAATATGCGGGCAGGAAGATCATAGACAAAATGTCTATGTATTTTAATTTATATTGTTACAAAACAGCTGTTATTAGTGTAACAAATTAAACTTAGTTCTAGAATAATGTGTAGGTGTTTAAATGAAATGGAACACCGTATGCGATAGTTTAGCTTTGTTTATGTCATCATCATAGGCCATAGCTAGTGCTTGCTGCTAACGTTGCCACGTGCATGCGTCATATTAATTAAAGAGGCCGCACATCTATCGCAGAGTATTTTTCAAATATTTGTTCATTAATTTGATATAACACATTTCAAACCCGAATTGTTTTGAGCCCCCACGAGATGAAAAATCCACTTTTAAAAGGATGTATTAGATACATTTATATGACACAGCAGCCAAATAGGTGACCGTGCTGCCATCTGTCGACCAGTGCACGCAGTTCGCTTCGGAAACTACGCCCCCATGAAATGACAGGTTTTTCATGTGTAAAGTGCAAATATGCTAACTAATTCTCAGAGTTTCAAATTTTCCGCGAGCTCTATAAATATGTTAACGTAACATATTTCCGTGTGAAGCGATTCTGCTTGCTAATAATTTGGATTCGGCCTGCAATTGCCAAGCGTTTCTGAGGCCAGCTCGCCATTTTTATTTTTTTACTCCCCTTCCTCTACAGCAACAAAGCAAAAATAAATGTTATTTATTTATTAAAACCACACGTGATGTGTTGTTTGCGTAGGAGTGATTCTTGCGGCAAATAATATTTGTGCTAATGTGATATTTTGTCATTCATTCGTACTCGTGCCACTGTTAATTTATAAATAGCCTTTGCATGTACAACGACTGTAAACTACAAGATCTTGCCTTTTTGACGAGCAGATGCCAGTTTTAATCATGAAATACTTTATTATTATGAACGAAGATGTGCTATTGGACAATTTCCCTGAATTCAAAACACTTCCAAGTTTCACACATATTCACTGTTAAAAACATACGTAAATATAGTACCAGAACACTTTAAATATTAAAATAAATCAGTACCGCATCACTCGACTGCAGCCAGGTAATTAACAGCGTGCGTGTGGGTTAATAATAGCAGCGGTGTATGACTGGCAGCAGCTGTTCAATATTTGACTTTGAACTGGTGCTCCATGGTTAAGCCGCAACCCGATTGAACTGCCCCCGTAAATGGGGAGTTGACAGTACCTCTATTCGCACAATACACAACAGTGTGAAAAATGACATCAAATCTTCCAGTAACTTACGATCCACTATTGCTCGTGAAAATGGTAAGTACAAAGTATGAAGACTCTCCGTGATGCGACGCTTTCGCAGCACTTATGGCCCACTGAATCAGACTAAGGTGTTGGCTAGAACTCGCACCAATCCGCAAGGTAAATAAATTATGTCACCACCTTAAGCAAAACACAAAATACAAACACACAATACCCTTGAATTGTCAAACTGGTTGATTAGAATGTTTACTGAGTTCTCAGTTTTTCTGTAGTGTTATTTTATGCAAGAGAGTCAATTTTATGAATGAATAAAATTTAAGTAATTTAATAGCACACTGTGTCAAGCCTGTAGGCGACTGATTACATACTTGAAACAAGAATACAAGATGTTAGCAACATCAAGAATACAAGATGTTTAGCAACATTTATACGTTACATGAGAAAATTAAGTTTAAGTTCTGGGACACTTGCTGACCAGAATGAACAAGTCAAAACATACACTAACAAATAACCTCACATAGTAAACTGGCTCATTACACACACAACCTTTGTGAATTAAGAGACAATACTTTACATGAGTTGACTTGTTAATTAAGTCATTAATTAAAAACTCAGTGATTCTATGAAACATCATTATATTTACATGGTGCCTTAAGGGCTAGTTTCGTTAATACTTGCCCGTAGTGTTTAGATTATTTAGGATTTAATAAAACACTCCAAACATAATTATCTAGTTTACACTGACTAGTGCACGTGGTTAGTGAATGGGCCATAACTCATTTGCACATGAATTTATCTATGGTATGTGCATGAATGAATGCAGGGGCATGGGCATTTCATGCAACGTATTGTATGCATTGACATAGTCGATGTGGGGCAGGACAGCCAGGCGATGGTGTGACAGTGGTTGGGGCAGACCACGCAGAGGTGGTCCATGCCCATTTGTTGAAATATTTTGAAGTGAGTAAAATTTTCATATTATTTGAGTATTAGGAATTATTATTTTAGTGCCTTAACAAAGAGTTTTTATATATAATTTTACAAAATCTTGCCAAATTAAAAAAAGTTAAGAGTTGTTTTTTGACTGATAACGTATAAATGTCCCATATACAATACCTGGAATGGGCGAATTTCATTAATCACTGAGTTTATCTTTCCTTAGCTAAGGAAAATGCCATATTTCCATAAATTTCCCAATGAATGGGCATTGTTTTTCGAACAACCCTTTGTAGGCAAGTAGTAAGAAGAAAATCTTATTGTATGTTTGCACATGTATCCAAACTGTGCTTGAAAATTGAGAGTTGATCAGCCTTAAGTTTACAAGTGCACATTTTCATACTTTTTTTTAAAATTTATTTTCCTTTAATTTGGTTTCCTTTAGAAGTTGTGTTCAACTTTTCAGTTTTCCATTTCTTTTTGCCATCATTTTGAGTCATGATTCACTTCTGAAGCTAATGCTCGAAGTACACATAGAACACTAAATGCAGCATGATGTTTGCAACAGTACATGAAAACTGCTGCAGGAAACATGTTCAACTGCATAAAGTGAATTGTGTATATGACTCTCAGTTTATCACAGTTAAGCTATTATTAGGAAAGTTTGTAATGATGTACAGTCCACTTCCAAATCCAGTTAACTTTGGAAAAATTTTACATCTAAGCTTTGGTGCTGTTATTTACGTGCTGGTCTTGATTACTTCATGATTTCTAAGACAACATGGCGAAGGGACATTAAACATCTCTTTTTGAAAAGTAAATTTACATGTGTTGAAATTATCAATATGAGTCGCAATAAAATGAAATTTAGTTTAGTCACATACACTTAAAATTAAAAGTCTTTTTCAATAAATTTTGTAGAAATATGCTGTATATTAGTTTTTGTAAGGTCTGTAGTTTCTTAAGGTTCCCGCTTACCTGTTGTACGAAGTGAGCTGTAGAGGTTCAACATTATTGCTTTTTTGTATAAACTATTATATGTACAATTACGGATTTTCTATATAAAAGATATTGAGGTACCTTCTACAGCTGTTGAGTATCTGGATCTGGCCAAACTTTGTAGGTAATTAGAAAATTACTGCTGAATATGGCAGAATAGGACTTTTTCTGAGGCATTCCACACTTACAATTTTAATCATTTTTTACATAAAACTTCCTAAGTGCCATTCTTAATATTTCATTTCCATTGCAGTTTGCACAAGGTCACAACAGAAAATTTTGAGAAAAACGTATTTTATCATCACATGTTTTGTGCAAAAATGCTGACCGGGATGTGGCACCCCCACAGGCTCTTGACCATGGCAGCTAATAGAAAAGGCAGAGTAACCTCCCTCGTGCCAGGGGAGAAGTTCTCTGCTCCCGTCCTTTCTTCCCATCCGAATTTAGTTGCTCTTCACGTGTTCGGGTGGTCTGCATGCTTGTGTTGTGGGTGTATCGCAGCCGTCTACCATGAAAACTCAACCAGACCCAAGATTGGGAAAGAAGTCTGAAGTTACGGCTCAACAATGCACATTGTAAGAAAAATGAGGAAAATGGTAGTTTTTTTTTTTTTTTTTTTTTTTTGCAGTTACGACAATATTTGCCTTGTCTACCAATAAACCCATTGTACACATATATACATTTTAGAAAAACAAAGTAAAAATTTACACAAACCTATAAATCTTGGATGTTATGACAAATTGATAACATTATGCTAATATGACAATCGAATGTGCTATTAATATTGTAAAGACACATGTCATCAATTTCAAGTTATTAATTAATTAATGTGTTATGTTAGTACAATATTAAGACAGAAATGATAATATTAATGGATCATTATAAGAAGATTATGTCACTTTGAAGGCAGATTGATGATAATGATTGTCGTGAATCATTTTGTTAACAAACTCTGAGCTGTAGGTATTTAATTTTGCATATTTTGCTAACAAACTCTGTATTTAACATTATTACATGAGATGATTGATGATTACATTAAATAAAGATACTTAGGTAATTACTCAATGTATAAAGTAAAACTAATGTAACGATCACAATGTTGTGTTAAGCTGGCAAGTACTTAATTATACAAATTCAGATGTAAATGCTTATAACTCACTCAAGCTGACAACATAAAATTGATGCAAAACCACATTATATATATATAGACACACACACACACACACAAGGGTTATTCGGAAAGTAAGGTCCGAATCGCCGTAGCTAATCTAATGTTGTGCGAACATTATAACGCACATGCGCACCGACTCCCGGCATGCCTTGCTTGTCAAACGACGCCATTTGCATTGGTATTGTTGAAGTGTGCTGTTACAGTGTTAGTTCAAAATGTTTAAAACAATTGATCAGCCCGCTGANAGGGTTATTCGGAAAGTAAGGTCCGAATCGCCGTAGCTAATCTAATGTTGTGCGAACATTATAACGCACATGCGCACCGACTCCCGGCATGCCTTGCTTGTCAAACGACGTCATTTGCATTGGTATTGTTGAAGTGTGCTGTTACAGTGTTAGTTCAAAATGTTTAAAACAATTGATCAGCCCGCTGACTGTGAAATACGGTCAGCGATTCGGTTTTTGACAGCAAGGAACGTTTCAGCAGCGGAAGTTCATCGACAGATAAGTCAAGTGTATGGCCCCAATGCGATGAGTGACAGCAAAGTGCGTAAGTGGGTGAGAGCTTTCAAGGACAGATGGGGAAATTTCCATGATGAACTGCGATCAGGCAGACCATCAGTGATCACAGAAAATTTGGTCAAAGCTGTGGACGAAAAGATTCATGAAGACGACGATTCACAATTTCAACTTTAGCATTGGAATTTCTGAATGTGGGTAGAACAACTTTGCACAAAATTCTCTCTGAAAATTTTTAATTTCACAAATTGTGCGCTTGTTGAGTTCCCAGGCTGCTTACTGAGGAACACCAAATGAAAAGAATTGCTTGTGCTCTTGATTTTTTGGACTGGTATAAGGAAGGTGATCAATTTTTAGAGAAAATTGTCACACGGGACGAGACGTGAAAGAAGCAGTTACAGACTGGTTATCCTCACAGGCGGCAGACGTCTACGACTTAGGCATACAAAAGTTTGTAGAACGTTATGACAAATGTTTAAACAAATATGGAAACTATGTAGAAAAAAAGAGAAACATGTAAGGAATTAAATAAAAAAAGTTTTTTTTTAAAAATCTGTAATGGTTTATGTTTTATACGAAATCGGACATTACTTTCCGAATAACCCTTGTATATATATGCATGTATGTATAATTTAAGCGTGAATGTAAGAAATCAGCTGACAACAGTTTTGCAAACAATCAACATAAAATACAAATTGTAGGTATACCTTTTATCATTAGTGAAGCTTATTTACATTTAACATATTATAACTTAATTGCTATTACAGCTACTTTTTTTTTCATAAATTTCCATAAAATTAGAAACGTAAATAGTGATGTTAGAGGATGTGTCGCCTATTATAATAGTTTTGAGAACAGACATATAAAACAGCTCACATGAAACTTCGTAAAAGTTGTGTGTTTTCAAGGAGTAAAATAATAATAATATATATACAGATGTGTATAAAGTAAGTTGTGTGCTCTTCAGAATTTTAGTTTTCAGAATGTGCTGCAACGGAGAACAAATGGGCTATCATGCGTTTTTTGAATGTGTAACTGCTCCCTGAGTGTCTTAATACTTTTTGGCAGCTGATTCCATTCTTGCACAGCATTAACAGAAAAAGATTTGAGAAAAAATTTGTTTTGTTATTAAAGGATTACTGGTTTACTATCATCCTTTGAACAAGTATTTTGTTCACGCTCAATGCGCAAAAACGTGAAACGATCGTAGATATAGGTTAGTGTGCCAATGTTGAGTATTTTGTGCATTGCAATAAAGGTATTTATTATGAGTGCGCTAATTTTCTAGTTTGAATACATTTTTTTTGTACATCAGTAACTGACATAACCCTGTAATTGTAGATTAAAGATTAAGCATACACTAGCATTTTACATTCCCTGTAATCTTTTAGCTGACAGCTCAGATGAATCATTATACCTACACTAACGTTTGTGAAAAATGCAACACCAAGAAAGATACATGTGTTTGAAATGAACCTTATACCACAGATTAGGTACATGACAATACACAGTTTGTTAGGATTACAGAACTGTACATGATCTCTGTCCTTGAGAATTCAGTATGGTGTGAAACCCCCATGTGCTGCAATCAGAGCCCCTAAACGTCGTGGCATGAAATTAAAGGGGACCTGCATATCTTCCTGATGAATCCCCTTCAATGCTGTTTGTATGCTCATCCACAAAGCATCAACAGTGGCTGGAAGTCCGTGACGAACAAGTCGCCGACCAACCATATCCCAGACATGTTTGATGGACGACGTGTCAGGCAAACGTGCAGGCCAGGGAAGCAGTGGTACCTTTGTCCATTGAAGAAGGCTTGCACATTCCTCGCCACATGTGGCCAGGCTTTGTCCCGCTGAAATATGGCATGTGGAGTTGCCTGAAGGAGTGGCAGTACCTCGGGCTCTAAAACCTCCCTAATGGAGTGGTTGCTGTTTAGATTGCCCTCAATACGTAGGAGTTGAGATAGCATATTGTATCCAATGGTGCCCCAAACTATCACACTTGGTGTTTGTCTGCTATGCCGCTCCACAATGCAGGTTGACAGATTGCGGTCACCACTGTAGCATCTAACACGTATGCGGCTATCACTGTAGGACAGGTTGAAGCAGGACTCGTCTGAAAACACTACATTTGCCACTTAGCATGCCAGTGACGGCGTTGACATGCCCATTTCAGTCTGAGGCGTTTGTGGTTTCTGGACAATGGAAGCAGACGCAATGGCATATGTGCCCCCAGTTCAGCCTGCAGCAGACGGCGTCGAACCATCGATGCAGACAGGTCCACACCCATTGCAGTGGTCCAGTGTCAAGCCAACTCTGTGGACGAGGCTGTACAGTCCATTACAGCCATGCAGACAAGATGGCGGTCATCCTGTGCTGTGGTCACATTGCGCGGTCCAGTACCCGCTCGTCGCTGTGTACGCCCCTCTTCTATCCTCTGGTGCCACACACGCATCACTGTCATAGCAGTGTTGTACAAGCAGAAATTTCATGGTATGACAAACCCATTTCCCAGAGATCAATCATTCTGCCCCATTCAAACTCACTCACTTGCTGATATGGCGTCCTTTGGCGTTGATGAGGCATACTGGCACCTGCTCTCACTTAGTTTACGGCTGCTCACTGACTGAGCTTGGCGTAACATGAACCTTTCCGTCACATAAGAGAGGACTGCTGGGCCTATGAGTATGCCATCTCTTTGCAATCGTAATCACTTATTGCTGGTACACTGTTCTACACATCCTCCAAGTTTGGATTTATTCGGGTCATTCTTTCTGGGTGTTGCAATTTTCACAAACACTAGTGTTATATCGAAATAGTCAAAGAGAGGTATTAATGTATGTCTACAAGCATATTCTTATTTTTTGTGGTAGAAAATTTTAAAGGCATTGCATGGAGTGGATAATGTAGTATACTTTTTAAAAAATACCAGTATTAGACTCATGCCCTACCCAGTGAAGATGTTCATCCATAGTAAAGCCTGAAGTTTCTAACAGTCTAGGAGAGATTTAACTTTGTGTCGTCAAGCCAGGTGTCTAGAATGGGAGTGGCTTTGTCTGCCTCGGCTAGGGCATCAGAGCCTTTCAATATGCACATTGTTTTCAATGGATTTAATATCAGTCTGTTTTCTGAATCCCAGTTGGAAATTGCTTTCAAGTCTGCATTTACACTGTTAAATATTTCACTAAAATTACTTAGACTATTAGTTGTGTAGCGCTAAATGTCGTCTGCATACATGTCAGATAAGTAAGTATCTGGTACTATAAGAAATGCTTTTATTTAAAATAATTTTTCATATTTTTTCCAGTTAAGGACAAAGAAATTCATCTACTGTTCCTAATGTGCACATACACTTGTCATATTATGACTAGTTCACCTCTCAGGGCCTGTCCATAAATATTAATTTTGGCAAGGAAATTGTTACAGAAAATAGTTTTGAAAGTATAGCGTGCGATGCCTTTGAGGCCTACAGGAAGAAATTTGGTTTGGAGAAGGTCAAAGCTAATTCATATAAAGTAATTCTGTTTTATACAATTCCCCCGCAGCTTCTGCTGAGAGATGTTACTTTACGCTTTTAAAAACTATAAGATTGCAAGCATTCTGAAAACAAAAATTGGTTTTAAGAGATATACACTATCAGTAACATGTTACAGGCCTAAACTGTGTCCGGAGTCAGAGCAATAGCCATCTGCTCGTACACCGTCCTAAGACAGGTGCATCGCAAAGAATGGTCAATATCAGAAATTCTGTTGGGCTACTGTTTCGTGTTCCGTTTTCTGCATTCACACACATTTTATTTTACCTCTCCTCGGTACAGATTTCATTTACTATCTTAGCTCTGGAAAATGGACAAAGCTGCTGGAATGAGGCAAGTGATGAAAGTGTAAAAAGAAGCATTTTTTTATTACTATACAGAGCATGTGTTACATTTGTTTATAGGATTTTTTTAAAATTAATTTTTGGTACAATGTAGCATATTTAGTATTTGCAACTTCCTTTGATGTCAGATGTACCAAAATATATTACTTAATTATCAATGAAATTATTATTAACTAATGATGTCTTTTTTTATATTTTAACTCGCAATATCAGTTTCTCATTTTTGAATTTTGTAGTATAGAAATAGGGAGGATAAAAGTGAAGTAGTAATTCTGTATTTTACACCAGAATGGATGGTAAATCGTGAGGATTAGAAATTTTCATGAAACTTTTCTTTTAATGCTAGTCTCAATCTTATAAATATCAAGTGGCGTTTAGACTTCTTCAATGAAAATATTCAGTTTGGATATGTTACCTTTGAATGCAGCACTAATACAATCATTTTTAATTTTGGTTAGATTCGAAAACCTTGTAAAGGAGTGTCAGGTAAACAATTGTGAATACTGAAAAGATTTATTTTGCTTTCTGTTTTCTCAATGCATATAAATGTAATTTGTAAAATATTTACTTTTCTAATAATTTCAAAGTTTTACTTGACCGACAGTTGTATAAAAGGACCAGGCCTATGGGAGTAATAACGTTACATATGGCAGAAGAATAAACAATGTGCATGCCAGTTAATCTTAAACAGGGCTTTCAAAAGTGATAAGTTCACAATGAACAGTCTATAATTTTTATTTTATGGTGAATATCTGAACCTAGTAGTCAATTCCCATTTGATTCTTTATTTTTGACTCTCCTTATTTCATACGTGTTGGTTATGTATTTATTTGAAGTAATCCATATGTACTAATTTTATGTTTCCATAAAGAAATGAACATAAAAAATATGGGTGCGTGTATTTATGTACACGCATTGGAAGTTACACTTCTTTGGTGTGACTAAAATAAAATAATAGTTACAAAAATTAATCTCAAATACTTGAAAACACTTTCAAAATTTTATTATATAATTTTTGTCACTAACAAATTTTTCACGGCACAATGTAAGTAAAATTAATTAATAAGATACATATATTCACAATGAATTACTAATAAAAATTAAATGTTTTTCAATTTGCTTATTACATGAACTGATTTTCTGTCGGTTTTAAATATAACTACATGCTATGTTGTGTACCTTGTGTTTGTATGTAGCTAGACGATACGTGCATGTGCATTGGGTCATACCCCTACCATGTTCACTGTCATGCGTGCGCAACTATACGTGCATGTGCATTGGGACATACCCCTACGACGTTCACTGTCGAATTTCGTTGCACTGTGCAAGTGCAACTTTCGTTGTATGCTAAACTTTTACCCTCAACGTGCCAAAAGAAGTATAACTTCAAAAATGAATGCATGAAACATAATTGTTAATTTTCATGCTGGTGATAATATATATGCTTATTTATTTAGGCTTTGTTTATACTGGTGAAGTGAAGGCTTCAATGCTCTCTCTTAAACTTAACCAGGTGTAACATAATGTACAAATACGTAAACATAAAAAAAAATGTTTTAATAAATACTTAAATTAACAAGAGAGAAAACAGAAAAATGATGGCTCAAATATTTAATCTCTAATAATTATCTGTGGTTTACAGTTATGTACATATTTCGAGCAGGAGTAAAGACTAGTGATTTAAGGAAATTAAAATTACAATAGCGAATAATATGTGTCATAATCCACATTACCAATCATAAATATAAATGTGCAGAACCTACAAAGAACCTTACATGAAAACAAAAGAGATTGAATCTCAACTCATTCAAATAAATTGACAGATCTACAATAAGCACTTACAAATTAATGAAATTTTAATGCAGCTCAGTTTAAAATAAATTGACGTATAGACAGAAACAACTTGCACATTAATTAAATTTAATTTATAAATCAACAGGTGTAGCTGGGGTATATGATTTTTTAGAAAAAGTAAACAAATAAAAAATATTACGGAATAATGAAGTGTGTGCATGTGTGTGTTTGGCATCATTGGCACATTTTCTTAATGTACTTAGTAGCATTTCTCTTAAAAGTTGTTAGTGTTGTCGAGTTCCTAACTTCTATGGGTAAATTATTTCACGCTTGTGCGACAGAGACTATGAAAGAATTTGCATATACCTGGGTTTTGTGAGCGGGAATAGTTAAGCAAGATGTATTTTTAGCACACGTGTTAATAGTGTGGTCATCTCCCAAGGCATTCAGATGAGTACGTAAGTATTGTGGCTTTGTAATATACAAGAATAATATTTTTTATGCTAGTGTAACATACTGTAGCTGATGTGACATACTGTAGCTGATGTCGTTCATCCAGACATAACCAATTAAGTTTATCAAAGTAGGGAGACAAGTGATCACATGACTTAAGATTGAACAAAAATTGAACACAAAAATTTTGTATGTGTATAAGTTTAGCTGCCAAATTTTGCGTGGGGTCTCCATAAACCATGTCGCAATAATCAAAAATAGTGAATATCAGCGTCTGTACCAATGTTAATTTGGCTTTAAGTGGAAGAATATTTTTAAGCCTATAAAGGTAATGTAGTACAGCATATAACCTCCTACAAACAGTTTTTATGTAACCCAACCATGGTGTCTCATCAAAAACAACGCCTAGCATTTTCGCTTCTTTCAATAGAGTAATGATCACACAGGTTAGCACAATATCAGGAAAATTCAATCTATAATATTATTTTAAAGTTCTATGAGAATCAATTAATAAACATTGCACCTTTGCAGGATTTAATTTTGACTTATTTCTTCTGCACCAAAGATGTACCAATCAAGGTAATTATGTATGTCTTTAATTAAAGAGCTGATTAGTTTCAGAGAAGCATATGAATACAGCTGGATATCTTCCATGTGTAAATGATGATTTTTTTTAGCACAGATGGTATGTCATTAATAAATCAGGAAAATAGAAGTGGCCCAAGTACACTACCCTATGGAGTGCCTAAGTTCATAGGATGGCAGAAGGACTATTTACCATAAATTACTACCTTGAAGATACAAAGTCTTCCACTATATTAAATTATCTGAGAAATTAAAATATATTTTGTTTTTGTACGATGTCGTCATGATTTACCATATTAAAAGCTTTACTGAAATCTAATAAAACCAGTAACAGTAACCTGACTTTTATCTATGGCCATTTTGATAGTGTCTGCAATATCGAAAAGAGCAGTGCAGGTATTATGTCCTGTACAGAAGCCAGATTGGTAACTATCAAATAATTTGTTCTCTTTCACATATTTATATACTTGTTGATGTACTAGAAATTCTAATCCCTTCAACATTGCTGGTAAAATACTAATGGGCCGAAAAATCATTTAATACAGTCTCACTGGAGTGATTAGCAACTGGTTTCACAATGGCATATTTCCAAGAAGTGGGGAAGAAACTAGCTGAAGCCAGTCGTTGATAATATCAGTAATGACAGGTAGTAAAATGTGTGTTATTTTCTGAACGAAACAAATACTAACACCATCTGATCCTTTTGTTTTAGACTTGATGCACATTATTGCTCTCTATGTTTTCTTTAGAGATACATGTAGTGATAGCATATAGCTAGTTGGTATTGTATCATCATTTTAGTCTCTTATGTGTGACTGTCAATGTAAATCATATTACTAAAAATTAATTATTTTTAAACTACTAGGTTTTGTAAACAATATGTTGCATAAAATAGATTATGGCATCCCTTTCTTTTGATAAGATTGGTTTCAAAATAAACTTTTTTTCCATAGTTATATCAGGGGAAAAATGCAGTGTCTACACAATCAGTTTGCTTGACAGTAACATATATATTTTTTGATTGTTCATTTTTGTTTGAGCCTGTCACTCGAGAACCTCATATCCCCTCTTTCCTTATATTCTGAATTATCATTAATGTTGAAAGAAAAGTGAAAAACTGAAAAATATTGTTTTATAAACGTTTCAATTTAGTCGAGTGATAACAAATTGGAGCATTCCAGAGGCATATAAACTTCAGCCACTTGCCTGAATTTTTCTACAACCTACAACTACCACTGTGTACAGTAGAGAACCCCTCAACCAGAATCGTCGGGGGAAGGGCTATTCTGGTTGTGGAAAAATTCCGGTTAAGAGAAATGAGGGTGGGATGGTGTAAAAAATAGCACATTTTTAGTCTGAACTCCTGTATATGTGACACATAATTTTAACCCTAAGAAATCGAGGAGTGTAAATTATTAGTTTTATCTTTAAAGTTACAAAACCATTAAAAAAAACACTACGTACTGTTTATGAAATGTGAGTCATAAAACTCCTGGCGCTGCGTTAATGACCTTCATTCTCAACTTTCTAGCGGGGTTCTTATCTCTTCGCGCGGGTGACTGCGTGAGTAAGCGAGATCTGGATATCATGTTACTGTTTGTGTTGACGTGCATATGATATTGACAGTCTTTCCCATACTGCATGGCACATCAGCACAACATACATTTACAAGTGTGGGGCTGACGTATTATAGACCAAGTTCATAAAGTACCATATGTCTGCATGTATAGGCCGCATATTTTTACAAAAAAAGACAAAAAGTGGGGTGCGGCTTGTTTATGAGATATTGGCATAAAAAAAAATTTCCCCCTAAACCATGTTGAGAAATTTGTAAACAAACAATACGCTCTAATGTTTTAATTTAGTTTCTAAGGAAGTCAAAAAAATAATAAGAAATGAATAGCTCATCACTTGTGTTTAAACGCGTATGGGTCGCACCATACTTTAGCCTGCCTGCCCTAGACTTCTGCTCTGTATCACCTCCAGCCACCATCCAGCTTGCGCGCTTCCTTTCTCTTTTTTCCTCGCTTGGCCTCCGTCCTTTCCACCACC
>NQII01000111.1:107209-137351 GCA_002778355.1 Clitarchus hookeri
AATACTGCGCTGTTGCCACTTTTCAGCAGGCCGAGACCAGGCAGCGCGGCAACAATAACATTCAACGGCAAATTTATTAGTTTGACGTTGCCATAGTTTGCTGTTGCCGCACTAGCACGACGAGGCCCGGCAGTATTTACGGGAACACGAAAATTCAGTGCGGCCGATACTTGAAATATTAATTATCCCTAATTTTTCATCAAAAACTTCTGGTGCGGTCTATACACACCAAAATACGGTACATGTACACTAACACGTTAGAACACTAAATTCTGAAAGTCACACCACTAAAACCAACGGCATGTGTCGCACATTGCCATTAGTCACTGTCACTTGTGTCATTATGCAGCATAGCTGTAGCTGTGCCACTTGGGCCGGCTGTCTCTTCATCAGGCAGCTTGTTTACCAGCTAACGGGCAGGTACAGTCTGGTGTGAGCAACGAAAGACCTCTTGCGAGCGCGGGAAAGTTATGGCATAACTTTGCGACGTTAGAATTTTTTTGGAAAATTAGTTCTGGATAAGGGGAGTTCCGTTGGAGGGAATTCCGGTTAAGGGGTGCTCTACTGTACAATAAAAAATTAGATTTCTTCTAAAGTTTTCTACACTTGTTTGTTTTCCGAAAGAAACTAAATAACATAAAGTCCAATAGCACAGAATGAGAATGTGTGTGAGCAGGTAAAAACATTTGCAGTTTCTGCAGATCATCACACATTTATAAAGTGAAAGGTATTGAAGCAATGTACAGTTTTGCATAATCCTGCTGTTTCCACAATTATATATGGTTCATCGAAATCAAGTGTGCTAAAAATTGTCCTAGCCACTGGATCAGACCTCAGTTATTTTATTTCTTTTACTTATGGCTCTCCTGAATTTTCCCATTTATATAGAATGGTATGCTGAAAAAATCAGCACGAAAATGACAACAGAACATTTCTGTGAACGGGCTTCAGGATAGCAGAAACAAAACTTCTGTACCATCAACAAAATGATATGTTATGTTTATTACAGTCCTGTTTGTTGTGGGAACAATGCAAATATTGCTAGAGGTATTCTATTGAAGAAACTGTCTGTTCTGTATAGATCGTTACATCATTTGTTTCATGGAACTTCAAAGTCCGATGCTCTAAAGCTGGGATTTGAATATAGCTAAAAATTACAAAGTATGATTTAATTTTTTGTGAAAGTGCAGAATTTCAACCAAGAGAATATAATGAGACAATTGCAAAACCGAAGCATTTCATACAATTGTTTTGACTGACGTGTTACTAATTCCTCAACAGCTTAACATTTAAAATTCCAAAGTAACAAAAAAACTTGGAGTATAGAAAGATGTATGTAAAAGCAAAAAAAATGTACGGGTAAATTCGTGAATTGAAATATTTTTATAACTGCTATAAAATGATTAGAAATTATGTGGATTCAGGTCTGTCATTCACCATATTTTTACCATGCCACACGCTGTCAACTGTAGGAATTAATCAAGTAAAATATTTTGAGTTGAATTGAGACAACTAGCCAAACCTTGCAAAATTCTTGGGCATAAAATGCTAAGTCTTTGGAAATTATATTATTACTTTAATACTGTATAAACACAATTATAAATTATTAATAATAGTAGCTTAACAATATTAATTGTTACTCTTTAATTTTTTATTTTGCGGATATGAATTTGTGACTTATATGTTACAGGTTTTCGTTAAAAACCGGCAAATNGGGGGGGGGGGGGGGGATAAATAAAAGAATAACAAATAGTGTGGGGTTTTACCTGTTCCCCTAACCGTATGTTCCTCCTGTGTATGGGAGTGGCCATCTTTGAAAAATTACAGATGAGGGAAATTCACAATAGATTTTGAATAGTAAACTAGATCAGATCTAAATGGCACACTGATAATTCAACAATGATGCTTTTGAGAATTTAGCAACATTGTAGGCCTATTCCTGTGTTTTGTTACATTCTACTTTTTTAGGTTTCGAAAGCACTTTTATTTGAATTGAATCATATTTTTTGAGCATTAAACAATGTCACGTAAAAATAAATGTTTATTCAAAAAAATAAATGCTCCTGCTGTACTCTAGTCTCTTGACCGCCATATCGTAGTGCGTGGATCGTATGTGATGATATTTTGTGAAGTGAACCTTCCCGTCATTGGAGTTCATTATTCTGTGCTTCCTCATCCGCAGTTAGGGTGCAGGAAGGAAAGTGGACAGATGGGGAATGACAAGAGGGGGCTGCAGCACTCTCACCCCCACACCCGTTGTAAAGACGGCAGGAAGTCCGCCTAGGGAAGGGGGAGAAAGAATGTTTCTGAGTTTTGCCACCGTACTGGAAGGAAAAACTACAAATATTGTGTGCTGAGTGCCTTTATTGCCGTAGGCAGCTGGGAGCCTTAAGGGTAATTGATCCCTGACATGTTGGCATCATTTATTTTTCACCATAACAAAATAGTACAGATGTTGTATTATTATTATTATTATTATTTTTGGTTTGAAAGGGTATAAAATATTTGTCCATAAAATATTTGTAAGTACATTTTGTTTAAGTATTTTTTTATTTTCACTGTCTCTCTAGTTGCCAGCACAAAGTAATGAGTAATTTATTCTTGGCTTTTAACACTTAAAAAATGATCAAGACACTGAAGTTGCAAGTGTGTTTCGGAAGGCCATTACATATGCTCTATCAGGGCTAGTATAGGACCTGTGCAAACTTTGCCATTGCACAGGGCGGCAGTAAAATGAAATTGAGGCAGCAAAAATACAACAAATAAATAAACATTGAGAATAGTAAAAAGTGAAGAAAGATGACTATGTACTCAAATATTTCCTGTAAAGTTGTCGTTTGCACGTATGCACATTCTATCTCATGAAATAAATGTTTTGGGAATACAAATTTTTGCCGGAAAAAGTAAAAACCAATTATCTAAGCCTCCACTTTGGTTTTTATATCATTAAAATGTGTTAATAAAATTATTAACATTGTAAAAATAAGGTTTTGTTTTAGAGCTGACCCTCTCTATTTCCTTTAATAGGTAGGAGAATTTACTAGTTACAGCTGTGTGCAATAGTCTCATTTTTACAGGTCTATTTTGCACAGTACAGCCCAAAAACGGAAATACTGCAAGCCTGTTCAACGCCTTGTGTGTGTATTCGCAGTATCTTCATACTTTTATATTAAACTTTTGAAAAATCACCCTGTGTATGACGTGTTTAGGTCTTTCCAAAATATGTCATTTTTCACAAAGAGTTTTATGCATGTGTTAAACACAAAAGTATTTAATTTTTGGTTAAACTGAACTTTTATTTATATTTTATTTATAAATTATAATATTTCATTTATAATTAATGTAAATAAAAACAGAAAGAATACAGATGTGTTGGAAATACCTAGTACAAAATAGTTCTCATGCAAAATATTATAAAACTGAGTATGCATGAACTTTGTGTGCTGTCCTTTTGGTGTAATTTTCTAGACTTGGTTAAGCTTTATTTGCATGAGGCAGAGGAATTGGCTGAAAGTATAACTTAAGCAGGGCTTCAAAAAAATTAAAAATAACCGTAAATGGATTATAGGAGCGGTGGGCGCTAGACACGCATGTTAATGCCACACAATGATTTTCTTTGTGAGATTGTATGTGTGGAGTCGTATGCTTGTAGCTGGACGTAATTGTATATGTCTATGTAAATAAATGGCTACCTGAGTGCAGTGCTACAGGTTAAGTATCTATTTTCTGCTGATAGAAATGTGCTATTTCCCCTGCAAGTTTCGCTGCTTATTTATGCTCTCAGCCAATGGCAGCAGGTGGTGTTATCACTTGATTATATCTCACAAATGTATTGTACATCTATTTTGTCGGTTTTGTCTAGAATTCAGTGCATGGAAAATAAATAAATAAATCTCAAGAAATAAAGAAATATTGTACATGTATATGAAAAAAAAAGTGCCATGTGATATTTGCCTTTCTTAATTTTTATGTGCCTAACGTGAATGTCAAAATAGTAAACTGTAGGTTCTCAGTAAATTTAACACAGAAAAAAATTTAGGTATGTTATGAGAACCAATACACGTATTTTTGTCTAATATCAAAAATATAAACAGTCTAACTGTTTCTGTGAATACGCATCTTTTTAAAATAAACATACACAGAAATGTTTGGATGGTTGACATACAATGTCAAATAACAATGTTAAAAGATCAATGTTTGTGTTTGTGACTCTGTGACTGAGATGACGCGCAATGGTCATTCTATCATGGAAGGAGTTGTGTGTTCGATTCCAAATGCTTTTGGTGATATTTTTTTGAAGCTCATATAATCTGTGTGCAGTTGGTCTGATGGCTCAATCTCTAAATACGTAGTATAAAACAAAATCGCTTATCCGCGTCTGTCTGTGTATTCACTTAGTACTTCTAAACTACTCGATGGATTTTGATGCGGTTTTCAACATAATTTAGAGAATTTCTTGAGGAAGGTTTTTGTTTATAATTAATTTATATTTAATTTAAGGATAGTAGATAAATGTTGAACCGTTTGTAATCAAGTCGTAAAAAACCGCTTTTAGGGCACTCACGTGGCTTGCACTGACTAAACCATAAGAGATACATCAAATTAATGTACTACAGAATTGTAGCTCTCAAAAAGGTCTACAGAAAAGTCCGCAACAGCATATGTTTATCTTTTAAGGACGACCCACAGTAACCATTTTTGTCTTTCAAAGTATCGCTGTAAAAACTAAATTGTTACCGGGCGAAGCCGAGCCGGTTCACTAGTAAGTTATAAAAGTAAAGAATTTATGCAGCTGGAATAATGAATATAAAATACAAATATAATTAATCAACACACAAATTCATCTATAATGTAAAACATTATTTGAATGATCTCTTGAGAAATTTAAACACTAAAGGATAAAGTTTAAAAACAATTTTGAAATTTGATGTAGACAGGATATAGAAAATAAAACTAGATTATATAGCTATTCTGAAGAACTGTTATACGGAGTATCTGTGTAGTACATATGGGAAAGAAATGTTTAAGGAGAGGGGATACTAGGATGGTGATCCGCACAGGGCGGCACTTCAGGTAGCATCAACCATGTGCTCTGTTATTACAAATTTTTTTAATATACCTGTTGAGATAAAGTTAGTGATATTCAGAATGTCTGTGTTAAACTCTTCTGATTAAGAATGATAGCAATTACATAAATGTTATTATATTTTTAATTTTAATAAATTTTATAAAATTATGTTAATGTAGGATATGTGGATACTAAAAGTGCATGTGTTTCAAGTGAGCAAAATTCATAAAAGTTTATTGTAAAATGTTTATTGTATAATGTGCTGTGTATAAATCATGAACTAGGTATATCATATTAATTTATATTTACTTATGAAATATTGATATGAATCTGCAAAATTTTAAGTAATTATTGGTGGCTATTTGACAAATTTTACATTTTAATGTCAGAAATCGTAATTGACTAAAAATGTTTTTTTTTTCCTTTGCATGTTTACACTTATTACCTATATTATTAAAAAGTATTAAAGTTGTAAAAAATTTCTCCAAAAACTTTTAATTAATTTAACAACTGTTGTTATAAATGTTTTATTTTGTTTTGTAGATGATAAGCTGATCCATCTAGACCCTCATTATTGTCAAGAAGTAGTAGATGTGTGGCAACCGAATTTCCCACTTACCAGCTTTCATTGCAGATCTCCAAGAAAGATGAATCTAACCAGAATGGATCCATCATGTTGTATTGGATTTTATTGCCGAACACAGAATGATTTCAAAAATTTTGTGGAGGCTTCAAGACCAGTGAGTTATTACTAAATCATATTATTTATTTTTTCAGAAATATTATATACGCTATCGGAATATAACTCTGTGGTGCTAGCAGTGTAAAAAATTGTTTTTAAACTACATTGATTTTTAAACAAACATCTACATACTTATACCTGAGCCAGGGTTATGATGAATGAGACTGGCACTAAGTGGAGCTAGCTACCCTTCCCACAGGCAGAGCTGTCATTCCCACCCAGCCTAGTGGGTGAGTGGGGTGGATTGGTATAGAATGAAGATAGGGAGGAAATTGTAATCTCCTAAGAAAAATATGATGCTATGGTATTGTCTATCACACTCCCACTGTAGAATACCTATTTGAAAAATTTTGAACTAACCACGATCTGGGATTGAAGCAGGAACTCAAGTGGAGTGAGCAATTAACAACTGAGGCACCTGTTGCTTTTCTGATAGCCAAAGAGGGCTATGTGATTATTTTTTTCACTGATAACAGAATTCATTTTTGCCTTATGACAGCTCACTGTAGTTAAAAATATATATATGTTTTAGCTGGTCCTGTCTGTTATTTTTAAGTGTTGTAACGACGCAGTCATAATAATTATCGGGATACGTGGTTCATTTTCTTTCATTTTGCAAGGCTTTGTAATATTTTATCAGGATTCAGAGTTATTGTCGTGGTAGAATGTTCATTGATTATACATTTGCTTTCTCGGAAATCTTAGTTTTTGTTCGCGTCAGTATTTGTTGGTAGAAGCTTTCCAACTGCAGTAGACAGTTTTTGTTCTAGAACATTGATTATATTTTTACTACGGCGCAGTTCGGTATGGCGTGGGGAAGGGATTCCGGCCCACGCCATGCCCTTATTTGGTCACATTTTTGGCACCCTGTGGCAAGGAGTGGGGGGTAGGCACGGGGCGAAAAATGCACTGTGTGCCTACCGCCCGCTAGCAGAATGGTATACAGAATCAGTAGTCAACCAGTACTCGGAAAGGACGTGTCGAGCGTGGCAAATATCCCCCACACCGGCAAACTTTATCCTGCTGAATTATTACTGCCAGTGTGGTAGGTCACTGCCTTTGAATTTTCCTCTTGCGATGCAAGCTTTAAATTACGTGATTAATAATACATAATTAATTAACTACTGCGGCGCTGCTCTTTGTTTGTTTGTCTGTCTGGTGTAACTTACTGTTTGTGACTCTGCATACTTGAAGATTGTATGTGAACTGATTCATGTGAATGTTAAATAAAAGTATAGAGTAACAAAGCCCAGACTTTACTTTATTTTATATTTATTTAGCACCCTTTTTTTAAGTTTCATGTGTCTACCGAATGAGCGAACCGAGCTGTAATTTCCAGCCGCCACTTCTGAAGGCTGCCATGTTACAAACATGGTGGCCCAGATGTGGGGCAACGTTAAAAATATGGCTGCCCAGCTGTGGGGCGATTAACCACACCGGATGACTGTTTTTACAAACATCGCAGCAGCACATCAACTAGAGACGCAGCAGTTCCAGTGTTCCAGTTACCAACGAAGTTCCAGGTACCAGACAACTGATTCACCAGCAGCAGCAGTGTAAAACAGTAAGAATTCGTCAATCCACGCCAGGGAAATCATCAGTGAAGCCATCAACACAAGTAACATCGTCATTTGTTTTGTTTATGTTAAGGATAGGTATCGTGTAATTTTTAAATATAAGGTTAAATGTAATGTCATTAAAGATTAAAGTAATGGTACAATAATGGCACAATTTTCAAATAATAAGGTAAATGAGAGTGCTAAAAATGCAACTCCGAGTAAACAGATAGAAATTTACAATATTCTGTTGTCTTTACAAAAAGGAGTACAGGAGCTTAAACATGAATTTAGACGAGACGTTAGGCGACTAGCAGAAACTAGTGATAAAATCATTGCAGGATTCGTAACAGGTATAGAAAGCTGGGGGGGTTGAATCTGAAAAGAATAGGTTAAAAAATATATCAACATTAACTGCACCAAGTGAGAGTAATAAAAATATAGATATTGTTTTACAGAATCAGATTAAAATTGCTAGCAGGAAAGAAGTAAACAATGAATTAATTACTGATTATGACGATCTAAGTAAAGAGTTTAATACTGAGGGTAAAGTGAAGTTTTAGGTCACTCAGTTCCTTAAGTGAAAGTCAATTGCTGAGGCAAATTGATAATTTAGAAAAGAGTGTACCTAACTGTTGTGAATTTAATATGTTGATGAAAAATGTAGTGCAGGAAGGGAGACTTAATGTTAGGGGGATAAAACAACATGTTTATAATGAATCAAAGCTGTGAATGGGATCAGCTGTTAAGTTGCATCAGGCAAGGTTTGTTGAGAGCACAGTACAACAGTAATAGGTTATTGTGAGAGTGGGGGGTATCCTAGATTGAAACACAGGATCAAAAAAGTAATGAGGAAAAAGAAAAGGAAAAAAAAGGGTAGATTTAGGACAGTAGGGAAAAAGAAACTAGTGAAGTACAGTATGAGGAAGGTCGTAAGGAAAAAGGGAAGGAAATGGAGACAAAGTGAGAACGGCAAGGAAAAGAAAGAAAAAATGTAATAAATGCAGACAGACTGCAATTTAGATTAAGAAAATAGATACTTAATTTTTTAATACTTTGATTGTACCATAATAATGTAAGAGAAATAGGTTAAGGTTTTTATTTGGAGGAAAAATTCTATAATATGAAGGACAACACTAAATTGATAAAGTAGGTTATGATGTGTACAGGATACATGGGGTAAATTATCATATAACCCTTCTTAAGCCTTGGGAGAGGCAACAGTGAATAATGTAGATTTCAGACTACTGACCAGTAATTGGTTATTTTATAAGAAATAATAATTGTAAGACAGAGTGTTTCTGTTTGTGTTTTAAAAGAGAAATGTACAATAAATTGTCAGTGTATTAATGTTAAACACTTTGAATCAATATTGTCAATAATCAGACCAAGGATTGTTAATGATTATGTGAGGTTATTTAAGGGATGAAGTAATAGCAGTACAATGTAAAGAAGGTTTTAAGGGGCGAGAACAGTAAGTAAAAGTGTTTTTTTTTTATTAAATGATGTGTAATCAAGAACAGTAAAGGTAATGTGATGTTGTCAAGAACATCTAACTGTAATAGTATCATCTTATTGTAAGTGTTGTGTGCTGATCCCAGCGAGGAACCAGAGTAAAGAGCAGTCCACTAGAATCATCAATGACATAGGTTGTGAAGACACCCTCAACCACAAATGACTAATTCCAATAAGTGATATGTATTAATTTCTTGCAACATCCCATTAGATATCTTGTCGCTCTTCTTTAACATATGAAGTGTACATTTTTTGTTATGTATATGAGTTTCGTTACCCAAATGGTAAACTTAAATTGTTGTTGAAGAGCAGAGGCGCAGTGGTTTGCAGAGTAGCCGCATACAAGATAGGTTTTAATTTGGGAAAGATTTCTGATGATGTCCTAGATTGTAATGGAGCCCATCACCTTTTTAAACATTGTGGAAGAAGAAGTGTATAATTATTTTTTTGCCCGTGCTCATCAATGATCTATTCTAAAGGAGCATGTGTCTGCGTTAGCTGTGAAATTCCATAGAGTGAAACTAGATGGTAAAGTCATATTGATGTTATTATTTGTTTTCACTACCAGATTGGTGAGATTTACAACATTCTAAATGAACTATCACTTGATCCAATACATTTGTTGAATTATTTCCTGCAATAGTTGTTAGTCTTTTAGAATTGTCAAATATGAACGAACAGGGCAATTTCCACCACTGCTTCCTCCCTTCTAGCTAACATAAATAAAGGAAGCTTGAATATCATTAACTACCCAATTAAAAGAGTGGGCACTACTACATGGTAGAAAAAAATTCCAGTGTGTTCATGTTAAGTATCTTTTTCTTGATGCCTCTCATGTTTGCCCCATTGTCATATCCTTGACCATGCATATTATGC
Source organism: Clitarchus hookeri (assembly GCA_002778355.1). Lineage (NCBI taxonomy): Eukaryota > Metazoa > Arthropoda > Insecta > Phasmatodea > Phasmatidae > Clitarchus > Clitarchus hookeri. Next base: position 116,967 of record NQII01000111.1, read on the forward strand.
AATTATATATTTATTTTTTTCAAATGAGTTAAAATCTTGTCAATTAGGGATTCTCCCATGAAACTGCATTTGAAAAGAACACTGTGTTAAGTTTAACCAGAAAGCTGATAAGCTTCATTGCAAAAATTAAATGTTTCTCTAAACATACATTATCGGGGAAAATATTTTGAAGAGATAACACTTGACGCGAAGGAAATGGCTTGGATTTCTGTTAACTATTAAATGTCAGGAAAGGGAGAACTTGAAGACAACTGTACTAAATTGTAATTAGCACTAGCTGACTAAGGCTACCATAATGCTAATAGTGCACAGCTAAATCAAGAAATTTGTGTTTCTTTCTTATTATGTGATGCTAATGATAGTTTAGTTGACTCACTAGACATTAAATTATATTATTACCAAAAGGCTCTGTGAGAACTTTATAAACGTAGCCATGGTGCTCCGAATCGTATTTACGCTTCCTGTGACTGTTCCATTTGAAGAAAGAAGCTTCTCAAAATTAAAGCTTATTAAGAATTACTTAAGACCCATAATGCCACAGGTATGTCTAGTGGGACTGACGATATCAACCGATCAGGCCCGTAGCCAGGATTTGTTTTCAGAGTGTCCAAATTTCAAATTGGGGAAAAAATTACAAAGGCAAATAAAAATTTTACGACTATATTTTTGACATTTTTGTATCATGTCTCAAACATTTAATAATAAAATATTTATTCATTTGAATATAAATATAATAGTATGAAAGTCTACAATCTGAATATTACATTAAAAATAATGTTTAGTGTAATAACTATTTAAAGGATACATATATAAATAAAATTATTTAGTTTTATCTTTACAACAGCCTCCTATTTACACCCCTCGCCATAAAATCAAGAACTTCCTCTGCTGTAACAGATACTGGATAGTGTATTGACATAAGTGCAAGTCCAGTTAGACCAACATTTCCCATTTTGTTGCGTTAGATAGCTTTTGATTCTTTTCAGTGAAGCGAAGGCAGCAGTCGAAACAGGTAAGGTTGCAAGCATGCAGAGCAGATAGCGAATGTTAGTATAGATTTCTCAACATACTCGTCCAAAATAGTCATAATTCCACTTGATTTTTCACCCATAGCCACTGTTTGCCACCTTTGGTACCCAAGAACATATTCTGCTGCGATTGATGACTGCGATGTTCTATCTTTGTTGAATATCTTCAGGTTATGTAGCTTCTCCAAATGTTGTGGGGTTGCTTTTTTTGGAGTAGAACTTCGATTGACGACAAAAATGTCTTATTTTTGCTCAATTGATTGACTAGTCCAGCAATAAGCCCATCTAGACAAGGTATGAAAATGGTTCTCTGATCGTATTCTCTGGAGAGGTGTGGGGGGTGATTGTCCCATTTTGCTTGTTTTGTTGTTTTATGAGGAACTTCTATCATGCTATCAAGGAAATCCTCTGCCAACATCTTTGCTTTTTCATATATTATTGAAAACTGTTGTTATATGCAACAATCACTGCTGTAAGATATATGCAATTCTTGAAGTATATCTAAAATGCCATCAGCATATTTAACAGCAGATGCCAGATCATGCAGTGGATTTTGAAGGTAAGTAGACAATGGCAAAGTAAAACTGAATGCATATTCACAAACCAGCAATGACAGTATGAAGCTTCCTTTCTTTATATTAGCTAGAAGGGAGGAAGCAGTGGTGGAAATAGCCCTGTTTGTATTTGACAATTCTAGAAGACTGACAACTATTGCAGGAAATAATTCAACAAATGTATTGACATCATCATGGTGCGCGATGGATCTAGTTTCAATGAGGCTCAGTAATAATTTTTTATTATGATATGTGGTGTTTTTTTTTAACAAGTTGTATGCTTGAAAAATGTTTCTTAAAAGATTTGTAATGTCCTTCACAATATCAAGGCTGTTTCTAATCAATGGCACTGACATCACTCGGGACCAAGTTCAAACACTGGGATGCACAGTGAACATAAATTGCCTTTGGGAAAACTTTTTGGATTCTAGTTTGCACAGCTTAAATAACCACTCATGTTTGCAGCCCCATCATAGCCCTGGCCCACTAGTTTATCCATATTAAGTCCCAAATTTTGACAAGTATTCAAAATTGTTTTAAACCGATGTTTAGATGACATGTCATAGATTGGTAGGAAACACAAAAAATCTTATGTTAACACAGGTTTTCCTTCATTGTAAACATATCTGATGCACAATGAAAATTTTTCTTTACCTGAAACATCCCGAGTTTCATCTCCCAGGATAGAAAAGCAATCTGCATTGTTGATTGATGCCACAAGTTTTTGTTGGATTATCTGCCCACAAATACTATAACCTAATTCCGGATTTCAGGACTTGTATATCATGCATTTTGTGCACAGTGGGTAATATGTTGCCTCAACTTATCGTCAGTATCAGTGTGATATCTAAGTAAAGTCTGGAATTTCCCATCTTTTTGCTGCCGTTATTCCAGGGTTAGAGGACCACTATTATCTCCTCAGAGAGGTAGCTCATTTTCCCCACAGAAAACAATGGTTTCTATAATTGGTTTCAAGGCAGCCCTATTTTATTCATGTTCTTTCTTTCTTTTGTTGTCCTACAATGTTGCAACATCATCCATTTTACCACTACTTACTTTCAAAAAGTTATTCGCAGAAATTGTTGAAAACCTATGGTAACTTGTTTGCGAATGGTTTTCAAACTCCTCTATGGCATCTTTCCACTTCCAAAATGGTGATACGACCAAGGATCCAATATTTTGGTGTGCACCCTTCCCTAAACAGTCTGATGAAAAACGTATGCATTACTTACAGAAAGCTCCATCAGTCAACTTGGAATAAGCAAGCCACTCCTATTTATCTAGCTACTTATGTTGAAATTTAAGTTTCTTTTTATTGAATTCACTAACAGGAAAACTAAATGATGCATCTGGTACAAATAATTTACTTAAGACTTTGTATTTTAAGTCCTGTGTGTTAGGCATTGGTGCTGTTGTATTAAAAAGGTTTTGGTGATATTAAACCAACATACACACAAGTCAAACTCACCATATTTTCATCCTTTGCTTCTCTTTTATCACTTGAGATTGTAGACGTAGAAGGCTTCTCTGCTTCAGATGCAACACTTGGGATATAAGAAGTGGAAACTGACGGGACAGGCTTGGAACCAACATCCAATGGTAGTGCTGCAGCTTGAAAAACTTGTATAGTGTATTTGTACTGTTACTGCATGCACTACTCTTCATGTTTGCTGTGGCAGCCCAGGTGGTGCAAGTCCACAAATGTGTCACACAATACAAATACTGTACTTTATTCTGTAACTCACAGTCCCTAAACCCCCTAAACAGTTAAACAAAACAACACTGCTTTAAACTCCTGTCAAGACTATTCCAGTTGTCCATTTCCATACATTGATCACTTGTATCTAGTACCAGTCACTAGAAATTAACTGAAAATTGCCTAGTTAGAAAGGATTGCCACCCACCTATGTATTAGTGAACTTAACCCCCTCCCCCATACTTAGTCACTGATACTTTCAATAATAAATAATATCCTGTAAATATTATATCAAATAAATATTTATCATAGTGTATTTAATTTTAAAATGTGTACTGTGTTGCAAATACATTAATAATGATGGGGCCATTTTCCTTTTTTTATTAGCTCCTATTACTCCTATGGCTATTAGTTGTATAAAACACATCAAAAATATATTGCGTATTGCAGAGTAATTAAGAAAAAATATACAACTCACTACAGTACACTGTTAAATGAAAATAAAATACTTATGTTAATTTATTTGCATTATTTAAAAACATATACAAAACAAGCCAGCAAAAAAAAAACAGAAAAATACCATAGCAAACAATCACGCTAAAATAACACTCTGTCAACACTTTCACATTCCCTGCTCCGGATCAGTTTGTAGAGTATTGCACATTTCATACAGTCGCAACTGAGCTCTGTTACATGCCAACGGAATTCAGACAAGTGCTGCACTCTAGGAATAGTTACGCGAGTCGGCAGTCGTGCTTGGCCAGAGAGTAAGGATTATAGTGGAGCTGCTTCAGCAGTGACGATGTAGCAGTTTTGATGTTTTCGGCACACCTCTAGGATAGGTGTAACTACATGAACATGGTTAAATCAGTTGACTACAATCATCTAAACAAAATTTTTTCGTATCTTAAATGAAGTGCCACTCGAAAGAGCAATAACGAATAATTATAACTCACAGACAGGATATTTCAAGCTCGTCATGGTCTGCTGGGTTTTGGGGGGGAGACCCAGACCCCATGGACCCCCCTCCCCCATGGCTATGTCCCTGCAACAGATTACTATATTCTTAAATAAATTTACAGAGTTGATCATTAAAGACTGTGACCAAAATAAGGTCCGCAAATTGCACTTTTGAAAATAATGTATAAATAACTAGAGTTTTTGTAAGTTTGTTTAGTAATTTTGAAACTTTGTATTACAAAGTGTAAAATTGTTTTATATAATTAAAAATATTATGTCCCCTTACTGCAACTAATAAAAATTATAAATGGAAAAATATAATTTAATGATAACAAATTTTATCACTCTTAACACTAAAAATTCAAGATAGTTAGTGAAGAGAGTAACTGTATTAAGTTTAAACATATTTTAAGATAGTAAAAAGTGACTGTTTGGAATATCCTTGCACTTGTGATCATCAGTGAAATCACCATGGTTATTGGTCTTGGGTGATGAGGCGGAGGTAAGGGGATGCCAAAAAGCAATTTGCACCAGCCCGTCCAGGTAAAAAAAATCCCTAGGGCCACCCCTGAAGTAACACAGTAATGAACATGATAAACAGTTGCCTAGCATACAACAGATTTTAAAATTATTGTCCTTTCCTTTCCTGCACTTGGAACAGAACTGCACACTTTTCCTATAAATGATGGAGTTTTAGCTACTCTCTCCGAGATGCCACCATATAGAGTGTAAATATTCCAAGGTACCACCCCAAACTATTATTTTGTTTGTGACATAATTACAGTATTTAACATGATTAATTTTACATTCATATTTTAATTCAAAGCAGTTAATTTTATGAGGACCTTTGTAATCTTCCCAATTGTTTTGTTTTTTCCCATTAATTTCAAAATGTGTGTATTTATGTAGAAAGGACCAAACAAATGTAGGCAGTTCATAAATAGTAATTTTATCAAATTATCATGCTATACTCTTTCCAGAAGTGTATTTTTAATTTTATTGCAACATCTTTGGCGAGGTTAAATAAATTATGAAGTTGTTGAATTTATCCTTTTTTGGTGAATTCAACATCACTAATTTCTGTGCAGAAATTTATATGGTTTGATAAAATCAGCAATTATTACTGTATCTTTATAAACATGTTTGTGAAAACTTTAAGATTGTAACTGAAAAATTACAAGAGCCAAAATCTTTATGATTCACAAAAATAATTACATCAACATTTGCCTCCAGAAATGATTCCTTAGTACCAGCATCATACATTGGCCTAATGTTGCAGTGCATGCCATGCAATGCACAATTTGAATAACATCTACATATTTCCATATATTTCCATGCTTTTTAGGTTAATCAGACTGTCGTTGAACTGTCCCAGATGTTTGAACTATATAGTGTAAAGCCAACTGAAGTTAACCGGAGCAATAGCATACTAAAAACTTAATAATTCAGTTTGGTAAATAAGACAAATGTTCAGACAACTTGGCAGTTTCCAATTTTTATGCACAAAGTTTAATTTTGCTTAATGAAATATGACAATTAAGTTAAGATTTTGAAGGTATTTTTCATTTTTAAAAAAAAGAAATAAATTTTTTGCAATAAGGTACCTGAAGCAAATGAGACCATGAAGGGGATGTCTGATAATTCTGCACAGGAGGTAATTTTGTACATCGTCATATCTCTGGACGTACGCGTTACAGCTTGACGTTGTTACTGCTACCACCTAGCGGACGCTTTGATGCTTTAGGTTTAGTTCGCCATTGTGAGCACGTTGTGTCAAACAATGAGGGAAGACTGTTTGTTGGAAAATTTTTGTAATTTTGTTATCGTGAATGTTTGAGTGTAAGTAAATTATCTTAATTGTCTGCTTAAAAGTAGTATGTGTTAATAATAATGTGATTTTTGCTCTTCAATTAGATGTATGTATTGTTTTATGTATGCCTTTATATCAAAATCATTGCCACAAGAGACAAAATATGTAGCATTGGGCAATACTACGCACAGTTTGTTGCAAACGCGCAGAATTACCCGACATGAACAGTAATGTCTAAATTTCATTTTAAGACCCTAGTGAATGCCATGTTCACAAATTTCACTAAAATGTAGATCTGCATGAGATACAATTTCACAAAAAAAAAACTTGGGTGAATGACACCAACGATCTTCTTTGTTAACTTTGTAACTTAAATGGTACTTTTTTATTTGATACGTTTTTTTAGTAATTTCATCTAAATAGATGTCTTAAGGCCCTGTCACACTATCAAATTTTTGCTGTCAATAAAGTTTGACAAAAAATTGGAAGAGGATTTTGGATGGAAAATGGGTTTCAAATTTTGGAACAAAGAAATTTGGATGTACCTATCATCACAAGTTTATTTGAATGGATGTTATAGTATCAAAGTTTTTCATTTTCTGTGAAAATGAGAAGTTTTGAACTAAGCCCTATTTTTCAATTTTGATAAATAATGTTGTGCCAGCACACAACTGGCATAAGCACAGTTCAGAAACCTTAAATATTTCTTGGCCCAAAAGGAGAGAAACAGATTGGTGCAGCATCATCGTGGGAATGAGGGAAGTCTGTCACAGTTTTCTGTGCATTTAGCGCATCAGGTTATTATATTCCTTCTATGTTTATCTACCCCTGTGCTAGGATATCACCACAACTTAAAAAAAAATTGACCCATCAGAGCAGTATATTGTAACCGTGATGAAACATTGGTGGTCAAAATTGGTGTTGGAACAGCGATGGAGGGGAAAAAGGGGGAAAGAACATGAAGGAGTGGTTGAAGGAAGGGAGGGGTGGAGAGGAGAAAAAGAAAGAAAGAAGGAAAGGTGTTGGGAAAGGTTGATTGAAAAGGAGGGAAGAAAGGGTGGGTGAAAGCAAGGGAAGGGGGCTGTCTGCCATCTACCAAGTGCATCAAACATAACTTCTTAAACTAACTTTGAGCCAGATAGGTAAAGCACAAACTTCTAATAACTTCAATAAATTTTACCTATCGGGGGACTGGGAGGGAACTCCACCACAGGACTGATTTAGGAGCATCCTGAAGCTCTAAAGCCTAACACACAAATCTGTAGAGAACTTAAAACTGAATCACCATACTATGAGCACTCGCTCGACCTTTAAGAGGTACTACACCTAAGGATCAATACAGGACAACTGACTTGAAAGAATTTAATCAATCTTCTGCTTAACATCTTAGAACAAAAATAAAGAATAAGATTCACTCTATCACATACTAGATATAATTTCTACGTCTATTTAAATAAATGATTTGAGCTTCAGAACATTAAATTTTACTTTCATATTTTCTTCCTCAAAATAATTTTGACAACACTGCTTGGTCTTTACAAAGATACTAGGCAGGTCTCTGGACCTTCTTGTCAACATACAAAAAAAAATTACTTAAACGAGACCTTGTTTTGAGGAGCTAATTATACTAAAAAAAAACATTTTGTATTACTTGCAACTTTTTAACTAAAATGACTTAACAGACTTCACATCTAAACATTTACGACTATAACAACTTTGTTCACAAAATTACCAACAAGAGGAAAAATTCTTACATCTTTTAAATCATCTCGTCAATCGTCTTAATTAGGCCACTCAGTAAAAAAATTTTAGAACTCGGATAACGACTATTAGGCTTGAAAAACACAGTTAATTCAATTTAAATACATCGGCTTCATCCCCGTCGTAGTTCTAAATCACTATATGTCTGAAAATTTATTAACTTCTAGCATCAAAACCAAATCTAATCCATGCTGGAGCCTATGAACCAACTACTAAGGACTACAAAAGCGAGATTCACTTAACTTTTCGTGGCTACATTTCGCAGAACCCCACCAGGCTCCACCGGACTTCTTTGCTGTGGACCTCTGCTTCACGCGCATGTCCTTCTCGCTTCGTGGGCCAACAATGACTCTCAGACTGCTAGTGCTTCCTCGCCGGACCCATGCTCCCGCGTTACTGTTGCTAGACAGGAGTCAGCGAAAAACTTTCATAATGCTGCATCCTGCAGTGCTCCAGCCTAGCTACTTCTCACCCCTCGGATGCCCTAGAGTCACGCACGGCCGTCCTTGCGCCATGCGCCCTCAGCAATTTCACACATCATGCTACTGCTTCGCTGGCTCTCGCAGCCGGTCAGCCACAGCCCATGTGCATACATCCGCTGGCCTGGCTACCCAAACGGAGATCCAGGTCAGCACTTCCCCACAGCCATGATGCGTGCTCGCAAGAGCCCCGGCTATCCTAATCCCTAACCCATCCATCAGGCTATATGTGGGTGAGTGTTATACAAATTTTGAAAACAAACTAAATTAATACTAAACATCAAAACACTACTACCCTTTAACAGTCAAAAGGTCTGAACTGAAGAAAAAAAAACACTAATGAAATACTAGATGACTTAAAACAAAACAACCGAAAAATGACTTCAAAACAATGGCCCGCATCCGAAAAAAAGACTAAAAATCTGCTAAGAATGTCAACAAACAAAAAAATTGTGGCCCAACAGCGATCTGAAGGAAAAAACCAAAGAAATTTCGACTGCGAAAATTTACTTTGTAACAATTTCCCCTCATGGACAATTTGTGACCCCACAAATTCTATTCCATCTTACCAAACAAACAACAATTTTATATCCATTAAAATAATTAAATAACATGGATATAGGTTCACAAATTGCTCACGATAACAATCTACAAGTTATTATGCATTTAACAATCTAGAAAAATGTATCTCGTCAGCAAAAACATTGACTTTCATTTTACATTTAAATTCCTATTGAAACTTTTTTTTTTTTTTTTTTTACATTTTTTGTCAGAACTCTATTTTCTTATTATTTCAGCATTTTTGTGGCAAGTGTCGGAGTTCATTGCATTTAAAATTCCACAGTTTTGAATATGAGAAAGCATCAAAAACGTTTACAAAGTCTATGAGATCAGATGCATTCACAAATTTTGTAATGTCTTATCTGCATTTTTTGGAGAGTCTCTGGATAGGGTCAAAGCTGTTGCCTTGAGGCGCGCTGAGGTTGAGAGGGTCGTCACCAACACTGCAGAGCTGACTTCCAGCTCACATCTCCATGACCAGCCCCCTGAACAGCCAATGCCGCTCCAGCAGCAACCACCCATCAAATCAGCCCAGGACCACTCCTCCTTCAGGTTGAACTCTTAGGACATAAGGATACAAGAACAGCAACATAAGCAGATTACAACACTTCACAGTCTGTAGGAGGCCACTCGGACTGACCCACTACAGAAACACACTCATAAACATCTAAAATCAGTTGAAATTTTCTTCATTTACTCACAAAACTCTTTATTTCTTACTTGGCCAAAATTTAGCTTTTTGATCAACAAACAAAACCCAAATTATAATTATGAAGGGGTGAGACACTGTACGGCGAAACATCATAAAGTAAACAAAGCTCAACTCTTCCTAAAAACAATAGCCTCCCAACAAAATATTAACCTACTTATGTAGACCTTACGACTAGGTTACAAAGGACTTCACTAGCGTCAAAGGAAAACTTATGGGGAGGGGGAGAGACATGGGACTGTCCACTCGATGAAGTTGGGCACAAACACTCCTCGGCACGACAGTTCATCCTTTCTCTAGCGTCTTCGTCTTGGGGAACTGCATCAGTGCAGAACTTCTTTCTCGCTCCCTGTATCCCTCCATCAAGAAACCAGCTAATGGGGGACAGGAAGATCATGCAGCGCTCCATTCCTCAAACTCGTCTCTCAGGTGGCAGACTCCACTGGCCAGATGGTGAAATTAGTAATGGGGAGGAAGCCTTAGTTAAAACCTCTTCCAGGTACAGCCAGGAATCCAGTCACTCGTCATCATCTCTGGATCTTGATGCTGGGTTATCCTCTCCGATGTGGTGGGCTCAACTGGTTACAGATGACGACCTCAGGGGGAGGAAGGCAGGACTCACCCTTGGAGTAACCAGGAGCCACTCCCATCGTCAGAATACAGGGCAAACCAATAGCCTCAGTGTCCAGTTCTTCTTATGGCTCGTCCAATACACAGACACTACTGCAGAGCATCCCAACAAAAACTTGCACTCTCCACGAGAGTCTAAATGCTTCTCTCACCATCACTAACGTCCCACATGAAGATACCGTCGACGCCCCTCTTCTTAACCTAAGGAGGATAGGGAAAGGACAGAATGGCCGGCCTGCTCCTAACCCACCCCTCTAACTAAGTCTAACTTAATGCCAATCAGCAATACAAAATCATAACATCAACAAACAAAAAATTGTGGTCCAACACCGATCTGAAGAAAAAACCAAAGAAATTTCCTAAACTGTATAAATTTACTTCATAACAATATTCATGCTCGAAAAGTGGGTGGACTAAAAAAATTATTCCTTCAGTGGCTACATCATTTTCATGGAATTGTAAAATGTAGAAAAGAAGACCCAGTGCTGCTTATCTTGGACAATCAAATGAACCATATTTCACTTGACAGATCTACTGTAGAGACATTGGAATAGTTATTATATCCCTTCCTCCACACACATCCCACCGCTTGCAGACTCTTAATCTTGCATTTTTTGCTCCATTGAAAATGTCATTCTACAGACAGAGTGATTTTTATTTGAGAACCTATCATCCCCAGAAGATAACTCGTTACGAGCTAGCTTAATTGTTTAACAATGCCTACTTAAAGACAGCGAGAATGTAGAAAGCTATTTCTGTATTCAGAATCGCTGGTATATGGCCATTAAACCCTGATAAATTCAACAATGCTGAGGAATTTGACATAGGTCTCTTTCCAGCAGGGGAAACTGGATCTGAACTAAGAGATGAAAGTGAAGAAGGGCTGCAAATTGCCGAAACGTTACCACACAATGGGTGTGACACAAGTAGGTGTATGCCTATGAGCGAGTCAACACAGGCTGAAGAAACTTAGGTTTTGTAAGGAAGATTTGAATCAGAGCCTGGAACTTCAAAGTCTTCTGGCACAACTGTAGCAGCTCTTTTGCCTGTGCCAACCACCAGAGAAAATTATTGCTCAAATATAGCACACTCATCACAAAAAGCCATCTAGAAAACTGAATTAAGAAATATTGACCTCAACTCCAATGAAAGAAAAGTTGCAGGAATCTGAAAACCAGAAAGAAAATAGGCCTAAAAGAAAATCACAAAACACAAAAGAAGAAAAGCCTAAGAAACCAAAAGGTAGGCCTGAAATGAAATCTAAAACCATGAATGATTCAAAAACAAAATGGAAAATACAGTTTTCAGAAAGTGAAACAACCTGAAGATATTGATGAGAAGGCACTTTGCAATGACAGTGATAGTGATGATATTTGTGTTAGTAGATGTAATAAGGAAGTGTGCTTTGTATGTGATGAATTGGGACATGATGGTGAAATTTGGTATAGATGTGTCTATTGTGCTCTTTGGGTTCATTTGGAATGCTCCGGATGGGATTCAGAAGAAAATTATACTTGCTATTTGTGCATGCATAAATTAAAGGAAACTAGTCTACATAAAATTTAATATGCTAATAAACATTATGTTTTGTAAGACTGAAAATGTAATTCTCTGTAGGTGTTCTGTGTTTTCTTTAGCTTAAAACTGTTTCTATCCAAATATAATCGTAGAGAAAGCATTTGCTTCTTATGTTGTCATTGAAATGGCACAGGAAGATGCTGCAAATGCTGAGAATGTAAATGACACCAGTGAATCAAAAGATCTGAGTTAGGAAAGGAAATGTCACATTAATTAATGGACAAGAGTAACTGATTCCACTGGAAGCCATATAGAGCACTCCTCAGATGATGGAACATGTCACTTACTGACCGGTTTTCAACACTCCAATGCAAGAAGCATCTGTGAAAAGGAAAAAGTTAATAAACTACAGGGGCCAGAGAGTCGTGCTCTTATTATTCCAAGGCAGTGAATTACCTAAAACCATATCCAATAATGGCACAGGGAAACATAAGGACACTCAAAATTACAATACTAAAATCAAACCACAAGGATCAAAAGAAACTAATCACTTGGTGATTTTGATCATCCTAGCACAAGTGGAATGAATGTATGGAAGGAAAGGCGGTATTGTTCTGTCTGTGAAATTGCTGTAGAAGCCGACATGATCTTGTGTTACATATGCATGAAGTATTACCATGAAAAATATGTTGGCATTATCAAGCAAGACAAGATAGTTATATGGGAATGTTCTTAATGCTTCAAATCAGATTAACTGTTTGTAAACTGTGTGATCTTTTTGAATGTTAGCCTCTATGATATTGGATGTGGTAGTATTAGTTTTTTTTATTATTTGCTGAGGTAATTTTCCCAGTGATACAAAACATTTTTTTTTTTTTTACAAAAAAAATTTTATGTTTGTGAACATTTTGTGATAACACATGCAGTGTGCTGCGAAAGTCGTAATATTTTTGTGAACATTTTTATTAATGCATATAAAACAAAAATTGTTTGTGGTTTTTGGTTTCAGTTATGTAAAATACACCTAAATGCACCATTTTAAAACTAAATGTTAAAAAGCTGGCCTTATTTGAAACATGTGTTACTAATATGGTCATAATATTAACTTTATGAATATGTGAATTTTATTTGTATCATGATTTAGACATCTACAAATTATATTCTGGTATTTGTGTCATAAATACACAGTTAGAGATTGTAATATTTTTCACACATTTATTAGCAAAATTGAGGACATGGCAATAGATCAAACATTAGCATAGCCTTATTTATTTAGTCCAGGTACTTTATTTATTTTCACTGATTAAATAAAGAGGCATAAAATTATTTAAAGGAAGAATTTTTTTTGTCTTTTCAACTATGGAAGTTATTTATTAAAATAAAATCATTATAAGAGAATTTCTTTGTTTTGGTACATTTGTCTAACTCAAATAGATTTACTGCTGAATAGTGTTATATCAATGATCATTAAGCAAATGCTTATTCAGTATTACTTTACCAGCGATAGATGCTTCCAAAGTTTTAGAAAAAATTATAATTTGTCATATTTAGGAAACTGCTTGTTGGACTGAAACAAAGTAATGGTTACTATTTATGTAAATCGTAATCATTAATAATGTACATGTAACCCACACCCATCATGTTGAAAGGAGGTGTTTCCACCCTTATTTCAGCAAAAAAAAGTATGTTACAGGAAAAATCCCTAATTTTTTACTAGAGATTATGAAATGCCGGCCAGGTAGGCAACCAGTAATGGCTGTCTGCGCGCCACACTGTAGTGGAATGAGTTTCCCGCAACTGTGTGTGTGGTTCTACGTTAGGGAGTTGCACAAATAAGAGTTCGGTGGGATGTTCACACTGTTAGGAGTAAATAAATCTGAAATTAAATTGAAGTTCTTGCACTACTAGTTCAATGGAGGCTGCCAACCTCATTGCAACAATTAATTTGGCGAATGAAAGACTGGTTTACCCTTTCTTTCGAAAACACTCAGTGTATCTTGAACCTTGTGACAGGCAGCCATAACCGTGGCTAACAGATCTTCCTCAGACTCAATAAGTGTGTCGTAGACCAGAGCCTTGATGAACTCCCACAGGAAAAAGTCTACCAGATTAAGGTCAAGAGAACGTACTGGTCACACTACAGACCCACCTCTTCTAATCCACCATGCTGGAAATTCCATGTTGAGATGATCACGTACAGCTCTCGTGGAATGTGGAGGGGCACCGTCGTGTTGAAGCCACATATGTTGCCGGACCGCGAACGGCACATCCTCTAGGAAATCTGGCAATATAAATTGCAGGAATTGGCAGTACATGTTCCCAGTCAATTATTACAACATCAATTACAGCCCAATTAGCTGATCACCCACAATGCCCGTCCAGATGTTCACAGAAAATCATGCTGGTTGGCTGTGATGGCGGTTGCATGAGGATTGGTGTTATCCCACGTGTAACTGTTCCTGCTGTTAAAACAATTGTCTCTCGTAAAAGTCACTTCATCAGTAAAAAAATACAATGGAATTATGAGGAACTACTGTGCACTATTGCAGAAACCACAGTGAAAAATCATTTAGAGGAGCGAAATCGGCTGGTCCCAATGCCTGCACCTTTCGCACATCGTAAGCCCGCAGCAGCTGCTCGTGCATCACATACCATACAGTGGAATCCCATTCTGTACACAATGGTGTGGGTGCTTGTTGATGGGTTTTTCTCCACAACATTTAGTACTTCTTCCACATTTGCTGTACGGACATTCCTTGGGTGACCAGAACCCACCTCGTGCTTTAAACTTCTCTGTTTCAAGCAGTCTCCAAGTGACAGTTGTGCAGGTCTCGTGATGAGATTGCCATTGCACTGGAAACCTTCTCAAGATGATATCCTACAGCAGCTGGTGCATTACCTTTAACTTCACCATAAGGCAGAACCATGTCTGTCTTTTCTGAATTCGTATACTTCGCCATGTCAACTTGTAGTATAATGCATGCAGCGTGCAGTGAAGTGTGGGTTTTTATTTTACATTCCTCTCCTTTGTTAGGAAGGGGAGCTTCAGTATTGATAATGAGAGTGAGGGAAAATCATGATGCACACCAATATTCCGCGCCTCTTAGAAATCCCATTAGACAAAACAAGTTACAATTATGTTCCGCCACAAACCATCTGTATGTAATGTCCACACACCACTATGGCGTGGCGCGCAGGCAGCCATTTATGGTTGCCTACCTGGCAGGCAGTAACACTTCTCTGTGAAATCAAACATGTAATTATTACTCAAAAAGAGTGATAGTTAAACAATTTTTGAAAAAGATATTTATGTTGCTAATTTTGCTGTAATTTCGTAATCTCTAGTCAAAAATTGGAAATTTTTCCTGTAACATACTTTTACATGTACACGACATTCACTTTATTAATGACTACAGTTTTAATTATTAGTAACCATTCCTTTGTTTCTGTCCCCCAAGCAGTTTCCTAAATATGACAATAAATTATAATTTTTTCCCAATCTTTGTAAGCGTCTACCGCTCTTGCTATTTGACCTGGACCATGGGTTGCCGATCTCAATCTTTAAAATTTTGCCTCAGGAATAACCTATCAAAATTTGTCTATGTTTTAGATACACTTTGTATATGACTATACTTTAAGTAATCTGCACTGAAGTAAAATAATGTACTTGGTAAGCAAATTTTAACTATTTAAAAATTACATACATAAATATTGCATAAAAATCTTAAATAAACATTAGAGAAAAGTTTTATAAGTAATAAAATAATAAAATTCGGCATGATGTAGAATTGCTAAGATATTTTACTAAAATGCAAACTTCATTTAATCATTCTTTTTTTTAAGCAGTTTTCAATAGCTGTGTTAATTTTCATATACATGTGCGTTCAAACAAAATGTTTCATTACCTTGTATGCAGGCCTATAGGTAAAGCTTCATAAAGGGAGGGGTTTTAAGTTAATAAGAAAATGAAAAGCTACATTTGGAAAGTTTGTTTTTAAAAATACTATGGTAGAACTGATTGTGTTCTTCAAGAATTTACAGTATTTTGACAGAACCATGTGTAACTGAAGACAATCTTTTTTAGAAGTTAAAATGTACTTCCCGTGAAACTTAAAAAAAAAAACTAATTCAGTCTTTAGTTTACAAATGTTAAATTTCATAGAGAGAGAAAGAAATTTCCTGGTCAATTGAACACTCATAGTCATTACGAGCCTTATATTAGTGTGTTTTTATACGTAAAAAATCCAAACATATATTTAGTATTGCTAAAAGTTGGTAACAAATTTCTACTAGAGTAACCTCTCTCTATTTAGTGTGATTTTGCCCTAACAATGTTTAATATGGTGATTTAGACACATTATATTTTACTTTCCTGCACTATTTATAATTCTTCTTGAAATTGTGAAAATTGTGAGATGACATTGAGTCAAAAGGAGAGGGTTTGAACCCCCAAAACCCCTCCCTTATAAGTGGCCCTGCTAGTGTAGTATTTATTTTCCAGTTTGGTGTACAATCATCAGTCACAATCTAAAATATATTTTTATCTTTTCATATCTGCTTTTCATTGTATAAAGGTAATTTTCCTGTTTTATTCTCTATTGCAATTTTTGACAATTTCCATAATTTGTTATATTTTCTTTTAGTTAAGTAATCACTGTATTTGCATCCATAGATGTGCAGGTGAGCGGAACATTCCATTATGTATTTGCACTCACCGTACNGGGGGGGGGGGTAAGCTACACACATCCAGATCACCTCTGGTATTCTTTCAGGGGAGCATGAAAAGTGCGTTGTACATCGGTGATGTTGTCAATCCTGTCCTCCGACCATATTTTGACATACTGTGGGACCCAATCTTCTAGCGTGATAATGTGTCTTCCCATGTCGCTAGGGCAAAACAGCATGCTCTACATGGTGTACGCATGCTACCCTAGCCTGCTATATCTTCAGATCTCAGCCCCATCGAACATGTATGGGACATGATTGGACAAAACCTGATATGCAGTCCAGCTGTGGCAACTACCATTGCCCAGCTATGCTAAGAAGTACAGCAAGCATGGCATACCGTACACCAGAAAGACGTTCAGCATTGTATGACAGGTTACATCCCAGAATTGCTACATGTGTAGCCTTTAGGGGGTTTACACTCCTTATTAAGGTGTTTACTGTATGTGCTACATTTGATGTTTTGGATTTCTCATGGACTTGGACGTTTTGATTAGTTCCACATATCACCTTCTTGTTTACCAACTTTGGGATAGATACACGTATTCATAAGAGATGTTCTTAAATGCTTTTCCACAAGTGTTTCTTCAAATATTTTCAACTTAAAAAGACAGATTTATTATTTATATATCAAAAATCTTATTATATGGAAAGTATGTTTATATTAATTTATGAGCATAATTCTGATCAGGATCAGCAGTACATGTATTAATTTCATTTTATTATAGTAAAAGCTATTTTGCATTCACTATGAAAATCCTTAGAATGTATATCCTCTTTGCCACGTCACTACCCAAAAATTAAAATTTTCAGCAAAAACATTTGTTGCAAACATTTTTCAAATAACTTTTTGTTTTGACTCCATTCATGGCAGACGTGCTTTTGGCCACTGTGGGTTTCCCCGGTTAATTAATGACCACTAGTGGTTAATTCAGGTTATTTATGGAGCTACAAAGACATGTTAGTCTAGGGAGCATGGGTAATATGCAAGAGGCCCCAAAAACACTCAGGAAATAATAGTTGGGTGCATTAAGAACAAATCAGTTGGGTCCACATTGCCAGAGCTGCCTTCGTTAGTACACCATGTGATAATGCTACAGTTACTGCCGCTCAGAATGGTTCAATTGAATTAATATCAGCCCTAGATATTGGATCTATGATATTTTGACTCATCCCACATAAAACTTTATCAGTAACAAGGAATTTTAGGCAGGCAAAACCCAGGAGCCTAGTGAGTGGTGAAATTGAGTGTAGCAGAGGCATAAATTAATTTAAAGTTATTGATTCATTAATTTTTAGAACACAAACTTTGTCAATAATCGGAATCTTATTTTTCAACAAGCTACAGAACTTTGAGCATACAACCTACAGATGCTTACAATTAGTTGCCTTAATTGCTATAACTTATGCTTACTGTAAGGTGAAAAACCCCCCCAACATAATTGAAGTCTCATATTACCATTTTTCAATAATTTTCTTTCCAGAGCAACATCACTTTTTTGTTAGCTAATGTTTCACGTAATTTTGTACGTCACCAGTTACATGATTTTTTATGCCAATGTTCTTGTTTAAAACTAAATTTTTAAAGTTGTTTTATTTTGCCTTTGTCAGTGTTTTCTTGTGTGCAATTTTGTTTGCATTTTGGCAAGTATTAATCAAGGAGCATGGAGGGAGAAAGAGTTGGTACTTCCAGGTTACACTTTGAGTCTTATTTTGTTGGCCAGATGTGGGGTCACTAACGATTATTTCTTGTCAACCACACAGCATAAACTTTTATTTCTTCATAATTTACCGAACTTTCATTTTTAACATGTGGAATCAAGGAAAACAGTTTGTACAAAAAATGTTATGGTCTGATTTGAGTATATATTATATTATAAGTTCTATTTGTAAGGATTTTTTCTCAAATTTTGAAAAGGGGATTTTTTGTCCTTGTAGTGTGACATCATTAGCTACATGCCAATACTAGGCTGATAAAAATATGTAAATTACTGATATATTGTGAATAATAAGAAACAACTGTAATGTTGGTGAAAGGAATAAAAGCAAACCATTGAGAATCCAGTAGTTTGTAAGAGAACTTGCTAGGGGCAATGAAAATTTTCGCACTTAGTTTGAGGTTAGAATTTTTATAATGGAGCATTCAAAATCTTCTTACACATGTATTTTCATACCCACAAGTGACTATACAGTATACATAATAATGTGTAGTGTATTTGTTGCACAGC
Organism: Clitarchus hookeri; assembly: GCA_002778355.1. NCBI lineage: Eukaryota > Metazoa > Arthropoda > Insecta > Phasmatodea > Phasmatidae > Clitarchus > Clitarchus hookeri. Next base: position 135,626 of record NQII01000111.1, read on the forward strand.
AAACGTACTTGAAAACAGTTAATGAACCTTTCATAACGACTTTGATAGCAGTGCGAAGTAGCAGCAGCACAAAACAAAATAATGACTTGTAACAATCGAGCAAGTTCAAATAACAGGAACGTTGCCAAAAGAGATCAATTACATCATCATGCTTCATAAGAATATAATTGCTTATATTATCTTGATATTATTAGTTTGCAGAAGTGAAGCCAGTCATGTTATAATAATAATTACTAATAATTATTATTTCATTTCATTTATTCATATATTTATAGTGCCTCCAAACAGCTGTAGGCCTTGGTTGAGGTACACTTATACATAAAACAGCACAAATATAATAATAATGATAGAGGAATATTTCGCTATAAAATTAATTCAATTTATAAATGTAGTCGGTTTGTATGTAACTCCAGTATTGGCCTACATATAATCATTAGTGCTCAATAAGTGTCATCCCCATGGTGTTAATTGTGTTATGTGTTCCTGAGGCACAAAGATAATTTTACAAGTCATTTCATTTGTGTCTTGTTCCATACCCATGTCACTTTTATGCAAGATAATTTTTACACCAAACCAAAAGGGTTTTCAAATTAAATTATTCTGCACTGTGTATGTTTACGAAACATTCCTTTGCTATGACTATATTCTTAAAAAATTCTTCTGTGAGGTTCATACTTGCTCAGACTGTTTACTAGATAACCATTGCCATTGCTGCCTCCCAGTTTTCTCCTATGTGAATGCCATGTGATGTCATGCGAAGGACTGAACGCAGGGAAAGGAGGGGGAAAGATGTGCAGGTGCTTATTGGTTTATTGTTAGTACCATGGGCAACTGCATATGCTTATATCCCCTTATCATGTATGCTTATATCACTGCCTTTTGATGAGACTGGCTCTTCTTGTGTTTGTGGAGCCTATCTCACACCTGGAGGAACTAAAATTCCACCTCTCCACAGCACACCTTTTATCTGATCTCTCAGGGGTCCATGTTTGCTTGAGTTATCAACAACCTATTCCCTCCTGCCTATTGTGTAGTTCCATATATCTTTTTAACTTGTAACCTCAAACCCATATTACTTTCTAGCACTGTTACATCCTGTCAAGAGTTTCTGCTTCAAGTTTATAACTTCTGCAATTAGAATTGTTTCAAAATAATCTGAGCACTTACCACTGTGTTAGTCTAATACTTCCTGTCAATTTGTGTCATTTCAACAGATTTTTGTATACAGTGGATTATCTATCTACATTTTTTAGGGGACTGTCAAAAATTTTCTATACATCCAGGATTTCAGTAGATGAGAAACTGACATTTACATCAATAAAATATTACTTCTAGCCTTATAAATGTCATGTTGAGTATGAGAGCTGTACATTATCTGTGAATAAAGTTTAAAAATAAACATGATAGAACTAGGAATTTAAAAAATAAGTTATATTACTGTAAATAATACATTAAAAATTATTTCACCTCAACTTGCCTAAATAAAGAATATAACGTCACAAAGTAACATTTTTCACAGGGAAATATATGCTTTTCGGGGGGAAATAAAGTGTACCGTCACTTATTGCATAATTGTTGCCATCACATAACAGTTGTACCATAATTTTTAAATACTAAAAAGAGTAAAAAATAATTTATCGCCTAAAAGTTGCTGTCTTTGTTCAAACGTTCCCAGCCATATCAGAATTTGCACCCAATGCAAAACCTACCTAACAAATTCAGTCAG
>NQII01000111.1:137359-268695 GCA_002778355.1 Clitarchus hookeri
CCCCTCCACAAAGCGAGAGGGAACGAGTTGAAGTGGTTCGTGCTGTGGTGAGTTGCAGCCGAAGGTAGCAGAGGACGACCAATGTGTTTCTCCCTCCTTCCTTCAATTAATTTTCCCTCGTTTTAGTTGAGAATTCACACACTATACAGATGCAAATGGGACCCTGTGTGGATGCTATCGGCCTCACAGGTTGAACAAGAGAGGAAGGACGTCGCAGTAGTTGCAAGGCTACCACTTCCCCACTCACCAGCCATGTAAAAAGAGGAAGCGATAATAGTGCAAGGCCATGATGAGCTACAGACGAGTGTGCCTGAAGATAGCTGATATCCACCTCCCACCGGCCAGCTAAGAGAGAGAGAGAGAGAGAGAGAGAGAGAGAGAGAGAGGATGTGAGGACCCAGCACTAGTTGCTAGGCTCCCAATTACCTTCTCACCAGACATGTAAGTGGTGGAAGCAAGCATGCGACAGAGAGAGAGGATGCTGCAAGGATGCAGCTTTTTTTTGCTAGATAACTACATCCCCTCTTGCCGGCATGTAAGGGGGGGAAGAAAGGTGCGTGACTGAGAGTAAGAGACAGAGAGGAGAGAGAGAGTTGTTGTTAGGTTGCTAGGTAACAGCTTACCCACTCGTCAGGCGTGTAAGGGAAGGAAACAAGTTTGTGCATGACTGCCTGATTCCCAAGCATCAGCTGAACTAGAAAGGAGTGCACACCACACTTTTCATACCCAGTTGATTGACAATGCATAAATAGCTTAAAAACATTTATTGCATGAAATATTAAGTGACGGGACAGAAAGTTATTTTAAATTATGCGATTTTCGGTAAACAACAAAAGTGGGTAATTTTAATATTACGAGGCATGTCCAGAAAGTAAGAGTACTCAATTTTTTGTATTGTTAAAAAAAATTTTATTTAAAAAAAATTACAGGATATTGTAGGTATATACGTTACTTATTTTTCCACGTAGTCGCCTTCCCGTTCTATGCAGGTTGTAAGTCGTCGCACAAGCGTTTTGATGCCGCCCTCATAGAACTCTCCCGCCATCTCCTTTGTCCACTTCAAGACCTCTTGTTTCACCTCCTCACCGGTAGAAATTTTTTTCCACCCATGTGAGTCTTCAGGAAGGTGAAAAGATGGTGCCAAGTCAGGGGAGTATGCAGGGTAGTTCAAAATGTCCCAACCAAACGAGTTCAGAAGCGCCTTGGTGGCATTGTCCGTGTGCGGGCGGGCGTTGTCGTGCAACAAACACACTCCCTTCGTCAACATTCCCCTCCGTTTGTTTTGAATTGCTCTCATGAGCTTTTGTTGGGTCTCACAGTATCGTGCAGTAGTAATTGTCTCCCCCTGAGACAAAAAATCGATCAAAATGATCCCTTTTTGGTCCCAAAACACGTTTGCCATGATTTTTTTTGGCCGAAATTGAGGTTTTGAATTTTTTGGCAAATGGGGAACCAGTGTACCGCCACTGTGATGACTGTCTTTTTTTCTCAGGGGTGTAATGAGCCACCCATGTTTCATCACCAGTTACAATGGAGCTCAGAAAATCCGCAAGAAGGAACCTTATGACAGTGCGCACCTCGCACTTGGCGGGATTTCTGATTGAAATATTTCACAGAAACGGACACTACGAGGCAAGTTTTGCTACTGACGAGGGTCGCCAGTGCTCTTTGTGTTCAGGGGACCCCCCCACTACCACTCAGTGTTGCCAACTGTTGAAAAAAAAATTCCCACATCACGACAGCCCAACAGTACTCTTACTTTATGGACATGCCTCATATTTATATAGGAATTTTGCCAGGACCACCGAAAATTGTCGCTGGATGCAGTTTTTTGGTACATGCATTTTCAGTACATAGACAATCCACTGTACTTATTTTAATGTGGCCTTCATCAGTCATTTATCATTTACTATGGCTTTCTCCTACTTGTACTTAGTAACTTGCAGTGCAATATTTTTTATAGTCATCTTCAAAGTTTAATGGCAATGGTGTTGCAGCATTTATGTGAGCATTTAAATGGACTGTGTCCATTGCAGAAAATAAGACTATGAAATAAAGTTAAAATAAAGAACCAAGATCCAGGCAAACACCAAATGTGAACAACATTTAAATGTATATCCATTGTCGAAAATAAGCCTAAGGAAAAAAATAAAATAAAGAAACCAAGAACCAGACAAACAACAGATAATGTTGCTCATTATCTGGTTATTGGTTACATTCTTTTATTTTATTTTTTGTAGCCTTATTTTTGACAATAGGCACAGTATATATCCATTGCTGTTATTTTGAAAATACTCTGCAACTACAACCATTTAAGTCATATTATATTAAGATGGAATAGAAAGTATACCTTGTCACATACATTTGTGGGAATCATATAATTGTTTCCTGAGATAGGATATAATAGATTAATTTTGCATCTGGTATTGTTTTCCAAAATGCTGGAGAAAAGAGTATGTATTAGCTCATTTGATGCTTGCTAGTATACAGAGTTAAATTATACTTGGTTGCACTACAAGTGTTACGTTCCCGTGTGTGTGTATGTGGCATCACGTCAATGCCATTCAGGCATGGCTACCCGCACCCCTCGTGGGGTGAAAGTGGACTCACCCAGCTCGAGCCACCTGAGTCTATCTTACTTGATTCAAAACTTGAGGGCCTTATAATTTTTTTTTTAATTATAGTGTTAATTGTGTATTTAATCACATGAAAGAGGCAACGGACTGGGAGAGAGAGCCCCGGAGCTTAATCATAATTCGTTGCATAACATATTTGCTGCCAACACATTTTTATTCTTTTTCATAAATTGCTTTTCCAATGTAATTAATAAGTGTTCTTATACTTTGTAATGTAGGGTCATATTGTTTTTGTGTGTTTATTCTGTTTATTATGTATGATTTGTATTTTAAGTGCCTCTCGCGCGCTTTTGGGCTGAGCTCTTGGCGGGTCTCCGCCATTTTCTTCAGTTGCTTTCTAGTGCTTGCTGGAGGTGGTCATGCGTTGTGTGCCTCTGGGCCTGCACCGTTTGTTACGTACCATTTAGCTGCAATAGTCATTTTTCTTCCCATGGAACCGTAACGTAATCTTTTTCACCCAGAGGCAGCACCACCCCCAAGTCCTGCCAGCTCAAAACCACCAGGATCATCTTTAACTATGTAACTTATTTCATCAACTCCATGCCTTTTTATTCCATGCTCGTTGTCAACGCGCCATAACCGTTTGCAAGGGTAAGTGCCTCTCAGGAGGGTTCATTGCAGTGATTAAAAGCCTGGTTTTAATAAGGTATTTTATTTCACTGCCGGCCACTTCACAGCCACATAACTTTTTGGTTCTTGTACCCACTCAACTACGGCACCCCATAAGTGACGTGATTGTTGGGCACGTAAGTACTATCAGCATGTGAGATGGCAGTAACAATCTCACTCAGAAATTTGCGGCGTATGAGGAGGCCGACGTCCTCATTTGGTAGCCATACAGGATTATTACTTCAACAATATGACATCATCATTGACGCGGGGTGAATTCAGGAGCAACCTTGTGGGCAAACAGCCCATCTCTAGAGAAGAGTCTCACTGCTCAACCGAGCTGGTGCCCTTGAAATTCACATATAAATTGAACTACCCTTTCCTCAAGCCTGGCACCGTAAATTCCAACTACCTGCTCCTGAGCCCACAATAGCTTGTTATCTAAGTTTTGTAGATATAGCATATTAAGCTAATATGTTTATATAGCCACCATTCCAAATAAATACGTCTGGCCCACTTAAAACATACATATCAATATGGCCTATTATAGTACAACTTCTTCACCAAATTAGGCTGGAATCTGGTGATTGTATGAAATGGCGGACAAATGAGATAGTGTATAGATACATTTCATGTTTGTAATAAATACTGTCAACGTTCAAAGTTAAGTTGACATTTGTTTAAAAATTTTGTAGGTATAGCATACTTAGCTAAAATGTTTATATGGCTACCATTTTGAAAATAAGTGTCTGACCCTCTCAAAACATATCAATTTTCATGGCCTTCCATAATGCTACTTGTTTCTTGTTTTCTCAATGTGATATAATTGTTTTTTCCTGAGATATGATGTAAAAACATTATTTTTCCCAGTGATGCTTAATTATAAAATGGTACACAAAAGAGACTTTGTATAGACACATTTGATGGTGGTAATATATACTGCCGGCATACAAAGTTAAGTTGAAATTAGTTACGTGGTTTTGTAGATTTAGCATACTAAGCTAACATGTTTATATGGATGCCATTTAGAAAATAAATTTCTTACCTATTTACAAAATATAAATTTATATGGCGTACCATAGTTCTGCTTGGTTACCAAATTTGGTGGTAATTGGTAGATTGTTCCTAGAGATGTGACATAAACACTTAATTTCTTCACGTGGTGCTATTGTACAAAATGGGGGACAAATGAGACTGTGATCGATATTGATCCAAAAAATTTGTTTGTGTTTATATATATATATATATATATATATATATACACACACATGTGCGTGCATGCGCGCGCACACACACACACACACACACACATATATATATATATATATATATATATATATATATAAACCAAAACCTCATAAATGGAACACCAATAGAGTACCCATGATTTTGATCTACTCCAAACCTCGCATTAATTTGTTCAATCTGATATCCTAACCGCAAATTCGCAGTGTCTATTTGTGACTGAATTTTTATTTTAAGTTGCAAATTCTTTTGTGCAAGTTCAGATTCAATTTGCATTCTCAATTTATTGTTTTGGGACTCACGTTGCAAATTTTGTTGTTCAAAACATGATTTGAATTACAAATTTTGTTGTTAAAAATGTAATTCAAGTTGCAAATTTTGTTGTTCAAAACATGATTCAATTTGCGTATCCATTATCTGAATCATGTTTATCAACTGAGCTAATTGTTTTTGACTCTCATTTTCAGCATTCATTCCAGAATTATCTGTGTTATTAGAAACGTCCACAGAAGTAATGTTACCATTTTCGGTCGTTTTGACCTGAGAATTTTCCTCCATGCTTTCAGTGTTTGTAGTTGCTACATGTCTTTCTATTGTTTTATTTGTGCCGTCTATGTTCACGTTACGCTTTCTACTTCATAACAAATATGGATCTCGATAGTAACTAAATGACATAAGCTAAATTTACAAGTCTTTATGTGGTTTTTAGAGTATTCTGGGCCCCACGTTGGGTGCCACTTTTTTTATTACCTCTATGTAGTGTAGTTATATTTCACATGCAAAGGTAATAAAAACTGCATCATATTTGGGACAGAAAATTTTACACTACATTTCTACCTATAAAAAAATTATGATGAAGATAGATCTGGTAAATTAAATTGACATAGTTTTAACATCTGGTTAGGGTAGAGTGCACTTATGTGATTAAGCAAGAAAGTTAAATAAGGATTTTCAAGTTACTTTAAAAAAATCCTTAGAGGCTCCTAGCTCACAGTAGACCTTGTGGTTTAAGTTCAGCAGATTATTACACTGGTATGAAAACTTATCTGAGAAATCTTCCTCTGCCGACTTAAGAAGACATTGACGAGATGTTTCTCCGGTCGAATTCACCAGGTGTGGGCCGCTCTCGCACATTTGTTCACTCTTAAGACCCACAACTTCTGGACAACATAAAATTATTGATTTTTCAGATGTTTGCTCACACAATAGTATGGTTCTTCCCTTTCTTTACAAAAATGTTATTATTATTTTTATTTTTCCCTTGGAAACTAGTTTCTTCCCTAAAATGAGAGTCCTTTATAGATAAAAACTACAATGAGGGCTCCACTTTTATAGCAAGAAGTTAAATAAATTTGTGTTAAATATTAATATTTGAAAGTATTTGCAATATTTTGAGCGATGAAATAAAAAATTATTATAGCTTGCGCCAGGACACGTAGTGCCTCCCAGCCTATATGTGAACATGCCTTATGAGGAACATCCAGTTACATTAATATTTAAGGAGAAGTCAGTATATTTACCATCTTTGTAGCCTAGTCACTCGTGGAAATTGTGTCCCGAGCGGTCACCCCTTGCAACCCGACGTATTCCGAAGATATGCCTGCATTGCCTAACTTTGACAGAGCACACAAATATCTGGATCCTTCAGCCTAGCAGGTTAAGTTTCAGTAACACCCACATATAAATTACTGTGGTGGCAGCAACCGTTTAACATCAGGTTGCAAGGTTTCTCCTCAGCTGTCGTCAGTAGTTCGCGAGTTAGTTCAGTCGCCCTGTTGACCATAATGGCATTGTGACAATTGTTTACATTAACTAAAATGAACAAAAATTAGACTTCAATAAATTTTTAATGCATGTCATATTTTGATATCGCACAAATGATGTGTCCCATTTTCTAAAAATAGAACAGACCTGTTCAGTCTGGGTCTATATAAGATATTTTCGGTGAATTATTTTCATGATTTTTTCTCTCTCTTTCTCTGTCCTACATTCCTCCACTCTCCCAAACTACAGATCATGTGTCTACCCAACTCATAGTGGAATGCCATTCCTTACTGCACTAAGTGATGGCAAACATGAGTGATTTGAAAAGGAACCACATACTTTATTGTTGAGTGACAAGTGTACCATTCTATAATGGCTTGAAAAGGAAGAAAGAGGTCCTACAGTGGTAGATGGAACATAGTGAGATAAAAAAGAACAACATAATTTTTGTTTCATCTTAAAATCTGTTCTAGATAAGTAAACCATATATTTTGAAAAATTGATTAAGAAATGTGGTATCCTGAAGTTGTGCAAATTGAAATTGAATGTGCAGTGCTGTGAGAAGAAAATATGTAAGCAACTAAATTACAATCAAAGAATTTTAAAATCATGTGTCATGATTAAGACCTATTATTAGTCATCAAGACGTTAAGTTAATAGACAAATATGGAGGGGAAAAAGGCTATTGTGAACCATAGTTGAAAGTAAAAAAAAACTTCATGATGACTGAACACCACAAACTACTACAAGAAAATCAGGGAAAAGAAACATTGCCTAAGGAATGAGAATTCCAGAAATAAAAACTAAGAGACCATAATGGTCATGTTGAAGAGTTTGAGGAGTCTGTAGGCACAATGCTGCATATGGAGTGTATGGCTGAAGATCTGGAAAATGAGAGACTGTGTGCTTGTTCAGCAGTGGCTCAAGAAGAGAGGAATGAGACTGTAAATGAAAATATGGTAGGAAATAGCTTTTTTATTTTTTATACATGAAGTTCCATCACATTTTATGAGGGAACTCTCTTTCTGGCCAGGAGAAAATAAAACAATATTAGACAACATAAAAAAATCCAAGTATTATTACTTCTGTGCTGTAGCAAATTTATAAATTATAAATTTCTATAAGACCTGTCTGTATAATTTTTTTGATTTTGCATATTTTTTTAATAAAAAATAAATGCCAGTTTATGCCTATCCCGTTTCCTGATTGGAATGAAGTAAAGAATCTTCAGAATAGAAGGGCAAATAGACAGACAAACTTGCCAGAAAGTAGGCAAGAAAGCTAAAAAGAAACTCAATTAAATTAAATCTAAGCTAGCCAAATGGTCATATTAAAGAGAGAGGGACAAATGTTGTCTACAGACTGTTCAGACATATAATGACTTCATGAAAGTGATTATAACTTCTCAGATATGTTTTCTGGAGAGGAAAGATAAGAAAGTACTTTACTTCATACACAACATTTTGTAGTTTTTAAAGTTTATGGTAAAAACTCATTCCGACTCTTATGTTGTAAAAGTCAGGTAAAACAAAGAAAATTGGTAGTGCTTGGGGGTTTTTTTATGAATTAAATCAACATAGTATGAACTTCTCAGAGATTGAAGAAAATGCCTATTTCAGCCAAAAGGATGTAGTCCAAAAATGATCCAAACTGGTACCAAGTAGTTCTGCTTGCTATAAGGACATGGTTACATTTTCCACTGTTTTGAGAGACGCAACAATTTTCTAGCTTTGTAATTGTCTTTAGACAAGGTTACTTGATCTACTGATATTGGACACTCAATGCAGTGGTGAACATAAAAATGTAGATAAAGTTATTTCACTTCCTAGTTTGGATTTTTTTCAACTTCAGGAAAGGGAAAACTGTTCAGTTTATGAAAACTCTGAATGCGAGCAGCATTCTACTTTTTTCCCCATAGTAAGTTGGGGCTGCAAAAATTTGATTCAGGGGCTGCATGCGGCCTGCGGGCTACAAGTTTGACATGCCTGCCTTAACATGTCACCTGTTGATGTCATTATCTGACCTTTAAATGCTAGCAGTGATCATCATTGTTACAGTTTTCTTGTCTTTAAAGTTGAGTAATAGGATATGAATTATTCTTTGGAGTTTCTGGACAAATGTACTTTTGTGTGTTAACAAATTCTACATAGGGAGCACATAAGATGTTTAGTAGCAATTCAAGGAAATCATTATGTGTATTATTTCTTGATTTCTGTAGGGGTTATTGTGGAGGAAAATTAGAAAATATGGTGGTGAATTCAAATTTTTTTTCTTATACTGTATACATGTACTTTATATAAATAAATTATAATTTGTAAGTGTACTTTTTACATTTTTTTGTTTTGGTGAACAAAAATTTTTTTTATTGCAGTGTTATTTTGATACAAGGTATTTTATTAGTTTCTTATTTTTATTGAGATAAGTTTCAATGATTGTCTTTACCATACATCACAAATACTGCAATTGTGTCTATTTATTTATAGATATAAAATTATGGACGTTAATATGTAGTTCAGTATACTAAACCAATGGGTCAGTTAAATGTTGTTTTGTGTATAATGTTCTGTTTTCAATATAAATATAAAAGGATTTTAACCAAATTGATTATTTTTTGTCCGCAGTTATTGAGACCAGCTACAGAAACTACAAACTACCCCATATTTGTATTCAGTGATGGCAGGTCTACTGATAATTTACCTATGAAGTGTGTTATTCCTGACTTTGCTAATGAGCTAGGAGACAGTGAAAGTTATAAGAGTGATGATGAATTGGGAACTGAAGAGTTCGAGTTTTTATAAGAGTTGGGTTGTATTTATCCTGTGGTCCTTTTTTGTGTAATAAAAACAATTATTGTGGCTTCTAAAATTATTTATTTTACATTAAAATAAAGCATTAGGTATAATATGCAAGTCCATGATGTGAAGTTCTAATCAATGTTTTTAAAAAATATCATATAAACAGTAATAAAAATTTGCATGTCTAATAGTAAATCATTGTTGCCATGATTATTATTATTATATTACAGTCATCCACCATTAGTAGCTGTTGGGAGCATATAAGAATAATATTGTGAAATGTATTTCAGAGCTGTATGATATTACATGTAATGCAGACTGAAATTTATTTTGAAAATGTTTATGGTGTTATAAAATGCAAAGAAAAATATGTTGGTTTGCAATATCTGAAAAAATTAATCTGCAAATGACGACAATTATATAACATTTTTTACCATGTACATGAAAGTGTTTTGGAACATCTTCACATTGGATATTCTGTTAACAGTAAAAAATAATTAATTTTTTCTCACAGAGAAGAGAGAAATCACAGAATTCTATCATTTTGAAATACTTTTAAACAGTTTTAGTGAAATAATTTTTTAAAAAATGGATAAAATTGAACAGAAATTTTGAGAAGTTTTATTGTTAAATAACATTTTAATGTCCTTGAAATAAACTTTACAAATCTATCCCATATAATTAATATAACCCCTATGTTAACAGTAAATGATCCTGTTTGAAATTTGCTGTACCAGTTAATGAGTTGATAGTGGATGATTGTTATTATGTTAGCAATGATCATGAAAAAAAAAAAGTTAAAGTTCAGAACTAAATATTTTTGTAATTTTTCTGCTTTAAGTTACATATTGAACTGATTGTCTCTGGGATTTATGTAATTTAATTGTATAAATATAATAAGAAATTATTCCACAGCATGAGTACATTGTATTTAAATGAAACATTATTCCTAAATCAATGTTTAAAAATTCAATTTGAGCTCTTTTCAATGCACAGTAAACTCTTGATAACCCTACTAAATGGGGGAAAAGGTTGTTCAAATTGCGATTTGTCCACCTTACCGAGGGGATAATTGTAAGTTGCATCGTCAGTAAAAACAGCTTCTGGTACAGTCACCACTGTGACATAATATGTACAGGTATGGATACTGTTAAATTTAGGTTTTTGATTTTGCCTTGAAATATTAAATTCTAATGTAGAAAGAGATGGCATGAGATTAAATTATAATAAATACAATTTGACCTATATTCTTTTTAATTGGTTATCTATATAACATACAGTTATTACAATTATCTTACTGTTGAATTGACGCAAGTATTATATTTAAATTCAAGAATCCCAAAGTGTAGTGTTTAAAAAAAGCATCTAACCCAAAGCCAGTAACTCAGATGTTTCTTACCACTAATGTATTCACGCCTGGATGCTACCACATGAGGACTCGGACTGACACAGTGCAAAGTGATGGATGCTGAGGTGATTGATGGAAAATGGCCAGTCTCCCGCAGGGGTTCCACGAGGTGGCGATCCTTGACATTCGCTTGACCTTTTCATGTCCGTGCCTTTATAGAGCATTGTGTCTATACCTATTTTTGACTCGGACCCAATCTTTTATTTTAATTGTGTTAAAGGGTAAGAGATTTATCAAAATTTCACCTTTGAATTTTTTGGATTTGTAATAAGTTTAGCTTGCTACGCAATCTCTTGTAGCTTCATATCCCAATCATCTACATGTTTTGTAAATTTCCCAAAAAAGACATATGTTTGGTGTATACCTTTCACCCCATGTAGCAAATAGAATGGTTTATTTTTTTTACTTGAGTTCACAATTGTATTGTCAATTAATAAAATAAAATCCAAGTATTTGCCGCAGTTCTGCATATCCTCATGTCTATACTGTTAACTGCTGCCCAATATTTTGTTCATCATCTCTGCTAGTCCATTGCTTTGAGGATTATATGTGGCTGTTTGTAACTTTTTTATTTGTCATTTTTTTAATAAGGTAGCTGCTAGTTCATTATTAAATGATGTCCCTCTATCTGTTAATATGTGTTTTCTGCACCCGTATCATAATTTGGTGTCTTTAATAAAATTGGCATATGTTTCCACATTAGTAGATTTAACTGCTTTGGCTACAACAAAATGGCTTGCAGATTTGGTTATTACTAATATATATTTGTTGCACTTTTTGAAAGTTTGTATTGGACCCTTTTAATTTAATTCCCTAAGCTTTTAGTAGTTCTGGTGTTTCTATCGGTTTTCTTTTATAATTTTTGGTTTCTTGGCAAATTTTGCATGTTTTTATGTATTCTGATACATATTTTGCTATGGTGTCCCAATAATATATTTGTTTAATTTTTGCTAATATTTAAAAGTTCCAGAGTGACAACCAATGAGTAGGGAATCGTGATGAGCAGCTAATATTTTGTTTTGATAGTCACATTAACTGTTTTACCTTATAGGCATGTGAAGTTTAAAGATATATTTATCCAATGGCAGTGATACCATATCTCTTAGATAGCTTTGCAGATTAGGGTTGGTCCTTTTCTGGTTCAGTCAATGCTATTTCAAGTTTTTGAGTGTGAGGGTCATTTTGATGTTCCCCTTGAAATTGTGAATGTTGGATGTTTTGTGTAATTGGACACAAAAGTGTTTCCTTATTACATTCATTTCTCACATATTCCTGTTTGTGGTTATAAACTGGAATACAATATATTTTGTTTCTTCCGTAATCATTATAATTTGTACTGTTAGCACTGGGTCATTGGTGCTATATTAGAATATTCTGCCATTCCTCAACAATTCAATGCTAATGTTATATATTTCTGCTACAGCTCTTAAGATTGGCTGAAATTATGTGTGTTGTAGTTTGACGTGAACCACGCGTCCACGTGTGCCCTCATTACCACTTGTATCTCCACAGTCACTTACACCACTTAGCCGACACCGGGCTGAAGTGAACACTTGGCGGAGGGTATGTCAGTATGGGTCGGCAAGAACGGAACACACCCGCCTCGTCTTCACGTACTACGTGATTCAAGTGACCATCTTGCTTTATTTACCTCAAGAGGTAACTCTTGGGGGAAAATAACAATCTGTTCAACACGGTGTCCCCCCGAAAAGCACAGCTGCCAGGCGCTCCGGCAATTGGAAAAAACATTGGCGCAGCTCGCGCCACGACTACTGGCGTCCTTCCTACCTGTGTGACGTCGACTGGCCTGCTGGCCAGAATAATAATGGTACGTGACCTCAAGTTCGGCGTAATAGTGGGGAATAAAATCCTGAAGAAGTACACAGTGTTCAAAATGCTGTAGCCAAATTTATTAGAGTCATTCTTTTATTAAAACCTCAAACGAGTGTGGCTACCCACATCTCTTTCAGGGATGAATTTGTCCAGCCCACCCAAACTGGAACACTTGGACTCGCCCATCGGCGAAAAAAACCGGAAACTGAATTTCACTTAAGAATGTGTAATGGTTTTCACTTCGTCCAATTTTTTTGTGTATTTTCATGGAAGGATTGTTTATAATCTCCCCAATTTGTTTTGATACATTAAAAAATTCTCTGCAGTATTTTTTTGTTCTTTTGTGATTTTTAAATACTCCTTCAGTTAATGCCTTACATAAGCTTTCTGACTTTTCAATGGTTTCTTTAACTTTGTAAATTTTATTTTTTATTTGATATCTATAAGTTAGGCTATTCCCATTGTCAGTATTCTGCTTAAAGCATCTGGTAGTGTACATAGTTTGTCTTTTAGAATTTTTTCCTATTAAAAAATTCTACTTATGCAGTTACCATTTTTGTATGTGTAAATTATGTCGCACCATACTCTTTAAATGCTTGCATGGCCTGTTTCTATTATAAACATTCTTCCATATAGGTATTGCCTGAAATATGTACAAAAATACCTTATTACGCTTAGCTCTCTGTGTTGTAGACCATTTTGTTTCATTAGTGAATAATTGTTTTGCAGCCAAAGCTGTGATAATTCTTTCATGTATTTTCCCTCCTACATTAGCATTGTGCCTATCACTGTTTGTGAAGCATCACACGCTAGAATTGTAGTTTTGTTTTCATCAAATCTTTGTAAAATTGGAGCTCTCTGAATTGCCTGTTTGAGCTCTAACAATGCTTTATGTTGGGTTTCATGCCTGTTTTAATTTATATTATTTTGGTCAAGTATACTAATGGCTGGGTTTTAGCCGCATAATTGTGTTTATATTTTCTTACATAAGATGTAATTTCTATAAATGCTTTGAGTTGTTTTAAGTTGGCAGGCGATGCCAATTGTTTGATTGCCTCAACATTTATTGAGTCAGTTATAATACCTTCCAGTGCAATGAAGTGGCCTAACATTTTATCTTAAGCTGTGCAAGTTTGCATTTTTTTATATTAACAATTAATTAAATTGCCGCAATTTTCAAAAAAAGTTGTAAATTTTCTAGATGTTCTCCAAATATTTGTAGTGGAATAAATACTTCATCTGTATATGCTATACCACTTCTATGTATGCTATATTCATTGATAGGGTCCTAGGAGTATGTCTATAAATTGTTGAAAATGTTGCGAAGAAGTGCTCAGTCCCATTGGCATTTGTTTATGTTGATATAGATCTATTCCATTAATGGTGAATGCTAATTTATACCTATCCTGGTTCCTAACTAGAAAGACATAAAAACCTGGAAACAGATCTACCGAAGTATTGCGGTTTGTGTTCTGTAATGCGTTTAAAATATGATCTTTTCTAGGAAGTGTTATTGAAATTTTCTTAAATATTGTTTTGAAAGTCGGGAGTCTGTAAGAAACCTTATTTCTCCTTGTTTTTCTTAATAACTAAACTAGGTGCTGCATAAGCTGAATCTGCTTTTTCAATGATGCCTTCTTCTGTCATCACTTCAATTTTCTTTAGTAATTCTTCCCTATTTTTTTTGTTTATGTGATAAGACCACCTACGTATAAGTTTATCTTTTAAGAGTTCCAGTTTAGTTTCATAATTTTTTGTTTCAGCAAACCTGTCATCGTATCTACGTATTACATTCAATAACTGGGTTTTTTGTTTCTCATCTAATTCTTTATTGATTTTATCATTTAATTTATATATGCTATAATTTTATAAAGTTTCCATTCTGTTTATACAGTATTGAACAATGTTAGCATATTTCTGTCCTATTAAAATATCATGTAAAGGTATGTGCTGTAATGTGTTAGTGTTACTGATGTTATAAACATAATTCTGGGATTTTGGAATGCACAACAGAAAATTCCTCATAGTCATAACAGAATATCACAATGACTTTTATATGATCAATTGCCGAGAATTCCTGAGTAAATATATTTCCTAGTATACATAACTTAATATCTACTTTATATTTAAGAATATACAGGCAACAGGATGAGTATAAAAGAATACCCCAACTTTGAAGGTCTATAATATCAAAACCAAACAACCTACAACCTTGATGGACAATTCAAATGAACTGTGGAACAGTGAAGTTTGCTAACCATATTCATAAATGTTCAATGTGACCACCACGAGCGGCCTGAACGACATCTATGCGATAATCATACTTGTTCCTCACTCTTGTCAGCATGTCTGGTGTTACGGTTTGAATGGCGTTCGTAATTCTTGTTTTGAGGTCGTCAATGTTAGCCGGCAATGGTGGACGAAACACTTGATCCTTTATGTACCCCCATAGAAAAAATTGCACGGTGTAAGATCCGGGCTTCTTGGGGGCCAGTGTTGAAGAGCCTGGTCACCAGCTACTCCTCGACCAATTCTGCATTGTGGCAACGTCTCGTTAAGGTATCCGCGAACAGCTAGGTGCTAATGATGTGGCGCACCATCCTGCAGGAAAATTAAGTCCCCTGCCATCTCTTCTATCGAGGAAACAACTACTCTGTAAGCATGTCCAATTAAATGATTCGAGTAACAGTGGGCTCATGGAAAAAGAAAGAGTCGAAAACAGTGTCTTTGGATACAGCGAAAAACACGTTCACTTTGGGGGAATCCCTTATTTGGACATGCTTATAGAGTGGTTGTTTCATCAGTTAGAAGAAGCGGCCGGGGACTTAATTTTCCAGCAGTATGGTGCGCCACCCCATTGGCACCTAGCTGTTCGCGGATACCTTAACGAGACGTTGCTGCAACGCTGGATTAGCTGAGGAGCAACTGGTGACCAGGCTCTTCATCACTGGCCCCCAAGAAGCCCGGATTTTACCCCGTGCAATTTTTTCTATGCGGGTACATAAAGGATCAAGTGTTTTGTCCGCCATTGCCGGCTAACATTGACGACCTCAAAACGAGAATTACAGACGCCATTCAATCCGTAACACTGGACATGCTGACAAGAGTGTGGAATGAGTTTGGTTATCGCATAGATGTCGTTCGGGCCGCTCGTGGTGATCACATTGAAGATTTATGAAGATATGGTAAACAAACTTCACAGTTCCACGGTTCATTTGATTGGTCAACCAAGGTTCTAGGTTTTTTTGTTTTGATATTATAGACCTTCAAAGTTGGAGTATTCTTTTATAGTCATGCTGTATATCTCTTCTTTGGCTCTAGTGGTGCAGTGGTTGTATTACTCGCCTCCCACCAAGGCGAACTGGGTTTGATTTCCAGCAGAGTCTCCCTCAGATTTTTGCATGTGGGAATCGTGCCGGACAATGCTGTTTGTCAGCGGGTTTTCTCGGGGATCTCCCGTTTACCCCGCCCTTGCATTCCGGCATTGCTCCATACTCCTCACTTCAACCTCATCGCCTCTCAAGACCTCAATGTTAAGAGCCGCCCAACTCTCTTCACTCACTTCACTCATTCTCTCTCTATTCTGTTGCTCTCTGTTACTGTGTTTCCGTATACATTTTTGGCTGTCCCTTGCAAGTAAAATTTTACTCTCCTACATCATTCTACTTCATCCTAGTCATTTATTTCACTTGCTGCGTTAAAATGGCCCAAAAATTTCTCAATATCTTCTTCTAACTTACCTGAGAACTGTTATGTTGGGGTTATTATTAAGTTAATGACAAAACAAGGACCACAATGTACTAATAAAATAAAACACTGATACATGATTTTTGGTGTTTACTATCTCTTTGCCTGATTTACAATTCACAAGATGGATATCAATACAAAGAAAGTACAATTAAATTATCTTTTCAGGGAGACACTTCTATAAACTTGTATTCAAAGCTAGCCATACTATGTACTCATTACCGATAAATGTCACTTCTGCAGATGATCGTACGAGGCCCCAATCCGCCAGGGGTCAACAAGACTTCTCTCTTGTACTGTAGCAGTGACGGGGCCGGTCGCACACGCCGGAGTTCACGAGCTGGCTGGGCCAGCAGTCTTAGTGGCGACACACGACACTGACCTTGTGGGGTCAGCGCTTTTATAATGTTCTACTGTCCTCGTTTATTCTTCCATGTTCCGAGTGTTTGTCTACACACAGCATGCCCCGGTGATTTTCCTCTTTACTTCGTGTATTGCTGTATGATGTTTAATTGTAGCAGCCATAACATCACCCCGTTGGTCAAAATGGAGGTCGTCGTCAACCGACATGTGTATGGCAGAGAATTGGAGAGTTGGCAGCAGCAGTAGTGGCAGGAATCGCTGAACTCGGTGACATCATCTGTAGGGATGGCCCGCAGCAGAGGCATTTACATCCTCACATTCACAGTTTTGCCACAGAAGTATGGTGCAGTGGGAAAATACAAGAGTCTTTAAAAGTCCTTGGTAGCTTTTACTTGGTTGTTTAACGTATTGGTTAGTTTTGGATAATTGCACTGATCTATTATTCCCCATGAAGTATGATTTACAATTGTAAAATAGTAATGTTGATGGTAAAACTGAGAATAAGCAATGGACTGAGTTAGATATGGAAAGTTTATAGGTTACATACATGCTGTTCATTGTAGAGAAACATTATTACATTATATATCTATACAATATGAACTAAGCTAATGATAATAAGGTTTGTTATCCAAAGTTACATTACGTTATCTTGCCTTTAATAACATAACAGTGCGAGAAGTTACATATAATATAAATATATGTACATGTTTAGACTCATGTTGGCTGTTATGTTTTGGAGGAGTGTGATTAAAGATGGTGTGTCTTACAGGTTGTTTTTTTTGTAGTTCGTGCCATTAGTACTTATCCTAGTAAAATTAGCAAACCTAGAGGCGGGAAAAGGAGAGTGTGACAAAGGAAATGTTGCAGCAGTAATGAGATTAAGTTACCAAAACTGCAGTTACCAGTGTTCGGCGGAATCTTCAAGAATGGACCACATTTAAAGACTTATTTGAAGCAGCCGTACACAACAACATAACCTTATCTGGGGCACAAAAGTTGCAGTACTTAAAGGGATTACTTCAAGGTGTGGCGGCAGCACTGCTAAAATAAATACCTATTAGTAGTACAAATTACAGTGAGGCAAAACAAACATGAATTGGTTTACTCAACACAGACAGTTGTTTTCACAGCCAGTTGTACTGTGTGAAAATGTTAGAATGTTATGTAGGCTGTTGGATAATGTGGTTGAATGTACTAGACTACTCAAGGTTATTGGACAACCAGTAGAACACCAGGACTCGTTGCTTGTTTTCATGGTGGTAGACAAACTTGACTGTGGTTCTAAAAGACATTGGCAGCTATCTTTAACTACTGACGATTTACCTCAATTTGTACAGTTGACACAGTTTTTGGAACATTTGTACCAGTGCTCTGCAGCCGGGGTTGTGAAGAAAAAAAAGTCAAATTACAAGTACTACTAAGTCTGCATTCCATAGGAACAGGTCAGTATTGCATAACACACAGTTAGAATATAGTTGTGTAAAATATAAGGAAGAGCATACTTTTTATAAATGCCCTGAATTTGTTAATGTATCGGTTGAATAACGTCATTCATTTGTAAAGGATAATGGGTTGTGTTTTAATTGCCTTGGGACTGGGTACTTGGTTAGACAGTGTACATCATCAAAGTGCAGACAGTGTCATGGCCATCACCATACCCTGCTGCATTACAGTGACATCAAAGAGGGTAAGTTGCAGGATAGTGCTGAAAAGGAAGTAATCTCTTATCATGCTAAGCAGATAGCCTTGTCACAAGCATTGTTAGCATCTGCCGTAGTGAACATTCAAGACGGCACAGGTAGGTTCATTCCATTACAAGCATTGCTTGATTCTGGGTCACAAGCAAGCTTAATAACAGAAAACTGTGTTCAGAAGCTTCGTTTGCAGAAGAAGCATTCACAGGTGACAGTTTCTGGCCTAGCCTCTAAACCAGTGGGTCATTGTGTCAGCATGGTCCATCTGAATATCTTGCCAATTTTCAGTCAAGAACTATCCTTTGCTATCAATTCACTGGTCCTCCCAAATTTAACTGGGCTGCTCCCAAAGGAACCTATTATGGTCACACATACAGGGATTGAAACTGGCAGATCTGACGTACAACTCACCAGGTCATATTGATGTGCTTCTAGGATGGACCTATACCCATTCCTTCTTCGATCTGGACAACGCATAGGTGAAATCAGGATTTCCAGGGACAGCAGAAAAAGAATTTTGCGAGCATCATTTTAACAAAACTCATGAGAGAGATGACACTGGCAATATGTGGTGAAACTACCATTTCAGGAGGGTAGTCAGCAACTTGCAGACTCGTGTTCTTTGACTGTATCAAGATTGCACAAATTGGAGTAACACCTAAATGACAATCAGACAAATATCAACTGTATTGTGATTTTATGGATGAGTTTATTTCTCTGGGTCACATGAAGCTAGTCCCAGTTGGTGAGCTAGAAAGGCCAGTGCATGAAATGTATTATATTCCTCACATGGCAGTCATGAAAGAGAGTAGCAGTACCACCAAACTTAGGGGGTTATTTGAGGCATGTGCAAAGACATTATCTGGGGTTTAATTGAAAGACAAATTATTGGTGGGTTCCAAACAGCAAGATGACATATTTATTTGCCTTGTTGACATACCTCAGGGAGTATGTAATTCTTCTGGAAGCAGACACTGCCAAGATACATAGGCATTTGCAAGGGTGGTGCAGCAGTATCCCCATTGCATCATGTCATAAGGAAGATAAAAAAAAAAATCTTGCCAATTTCATATTTTTTATACAGAGTCTGCATGTTTGAAATGACCACTAAATTAAAAATAGCTTTAAAGCAGCATAGACAATTTATAAAGAATATGTTTAAGTGTGTTCTTACTTTGTAGTTTTGATATCGTAAAAGTGGATTTTCATTTTGCGGTTTGTACCCCTTATTACCTAATGCTGTGCATGCTTATGCCAAGATGTACCGCCATATTCATGTGCATGAATCAGACTTGATTTTCAAAGAATTGTGTGGAGATCGGCTGACTCACTCGCGACGTTAATTATCGGAGTTCTTAAGTGGTGAGACTAAACTGAACAAGCGGTAGGCTATTTTCGTCTTCTTCGCATTTATTTAACACTGACTCGCGCTTTGCCCGTAGCTGCCAATAGCATTGACAAACACGCATATAGAGTACCGGCTTCTTACCGTAATGTATGGAAAGAGCTGTGCACCTTGCATTGCCATTAGAAGTATGAGGCAGCTAGCATTAGATGAACAAACCACATATCCCATGGCATTATATGTTGTGTTGAGGGAATTTTATGTTGTTGACCTTTTGTCAGGGGCAGGTAGTGTTGATGAAGCTGCTGTAGTGCAAAACGAACTCATCCAGCTACTTACGAGCTCCTACAGTGGCTATCCAGTGCAGCAGAAGTTATGGATGCAGTGCCAGCTTCCTTGAAACACACAGTGGTTCCCTTGAAGTTTGATTATTTATCAATTAAGATACTTGGACTTGAATGGCATCCATATACTGACCTGTTTGTTGGGTCAATATAACCAACTATGTTTGACCCTTTTGGGTAGTTGTCACCTGTGACGGTTCGAGCAAAGCTGTTGCTTTATTCACTCTGGGAGTTGCAGTTTATTGGAATGACCCTTTTCCAACCAGTTTTGTGACATGTGGAAAATACCATTCTTTCTTCACCACTGTCATTGAAACTAATCAGATTTTGTGATGCATCTGAATCTTATTATGTTGCTTTGGTGTATTTACATTTTTGTTATAAAGTGGGTACCATCATTGTGTGAATGGTTGCTGGTAAAACAAGGGTAGCACCAGTGAAGCAGGTATCAATACCTCAGCTGGAACTATGTGGCGCATTGCTTCTTACAAAGTTACTTGAAGCTGTGAGGAAAGTGCTGATTGTTGAAGTGGAAAATATAGTAGCCTACACAGACTTAACCATTGTGTTGGTATGGTTAGCAGCACCACCGAGACAGTGGAAAACTTTTTTTGCCAACAGTGTGTCAGCAATCCAGGACCTTGTAAAACCATCTCAGTGGCATCATGTGGAAGGAAAAGACAATCCAGCAGATTGTGCTTCATGTGGGTTGGCTCCAACTGAGTAGCCCAATCACTCGCTCTGGTAGTGTGGTCCTGCATGGCTACAAGACCCTGTGCTTCTATTTAACGTGGTTGAAAATGATGATCACGAACGTGTGCAAGAGCAGAAACAGGTGCTGACTGTAGCTTGTGCCAGGATTGATGCATCATGTTGGGAAAATGGTTGTCATTGAATAAACTTTCAGAGGATGACTGCATGGTGTTTTAGGTTTTATAATAACTGCAGAAAAGCAAGAGGAGAAAGAATTAGATCTCCTTCTCTGAATGCAAATGAGCTATGTAAAGTACTGTTTTATTGGGTAGTAAGTGTACGACAGGAGAGCTTTGCATCAGAAATCAGTTTTCTTAAAGCAGGCAAACCTCTGCTTGCAAAACGTTACATTGCTAATTTGTGCCCTTTCTTAGATGAAGGTGTGTTACTCAGGGTGGGCGGTTGCTTCAAAAAGGCAGAAATTCCTGAAGAACAATAACACCCAGATGTACTTCTAAACCCAGCAAGCTATTTGAGCTTATTATATGGCAGATTCATTTGATTCATTTGGAAAATCTTCATGCTGGTCCTCAGTTGGTACAGGTGATTGTTCAGAAGATACCATCTGGTGCATCATCAGGAAATGTGTGACTTATCATCAGCGAGCAGAGCTAGTGAAACAAGTGATCAGTGAAATTCGAGCAGCCAAGGTATGTCCTGTTCAGCAGTTTCTGCATTGTGGGATAGACTATGCTGGTCCTTTAATTCTCCGCAACTGTAAGTGGAGAGGAAACATCAGGTTCAAGTTCTATGTTGCCCTGTTTGTTTTGCCACCAAAGCAATCCATCTTGAATTGGTAAGTTACCTCTCAACATCTGCTTTTATCACAGCACTGAAACATTTCGTCTCTCGCCATGATAGGCCTAGCGACATGTATAGTGATTGTGGGACCACCTTATTTGGGGTTGCTTGGGAACTAAACGAGTTGTTTGCATTGGTAAAGAGTGAAGATCATCATCTGTCTATAGAGAGACACCTAGCAGAGCAAGGTATTTCTTGGCATTTCAACCCACTAGCAGCACCCCATCAGAGAGGACTATGGGAAGCAGCAGTCAAAAGTTTGAAACATCACTTGCGCCGGGTAGTTGGTGGTAGTGCCCTGATATTTGAAGAAATGTACACTATGCTCAATCTAGTCGAAACATGTCTCAACTCACTGCCACTTACTGCATTCTCCACTGACCCAAGTGATCTTACAGTACTTACGCCAGGACATTTTTTGACTGGAAACTTTCTTTTGGCAGTACCTGAATGGGAGCCTCCACCTCGGAATGTCAATCATTTCTCCAGATGGTAGTAATTACAGCAAATGGTCCAACATTTCTGGCAATGATGTTCTGCAGAGTATTTGTTGAGACTGTAGAACAGACCCAAGTGGTGGTGGTGCAAGAAGTCTAACCCAAGTGTTGGTGAACTGGTCATTATAAAAGATAAGTTACCAGCACATCAATGGAAACTTGGTCGGATTACCAAGACTTTTCTTTCCTGGTGAAGATGAACTTGTTCGGACGGTGACAGTAAAAACTGCCACTGGTGAACTAAAACTACCTGTAACCAAGGTGGCACCACTGCCATTCAAAGTGTAACTGATCACAGCTAAGTTTCTCTGCCTGAAGTGATTTTCAGGAGCAGTTTCACGAGTTTTAGTACAGTATTTGTTTATATTAACATCATCAGAATGAAAGTGTAATATGTACAAATTTTAAGATTGTTAATGGACATTAACAAGGTGGGCGGGAATGTTTGGACTTTTTTTTTTAAATATTGGGAGTTGTTAGTTGTTATTTTTTGTGGGAGGCCATGTTGGCTGTTATGTTTTGGAGGAGTGTGATTAAAGATGGCGTGGCATGTCTTATAGGTTGTTTTTTTGTAGTTTGTGCTATTAATACCTATCCTTTAAATGTGGATGCATTCCTGGCAAACAATATAGTTCACGGAACAGTACACTTACGTTGAGGAACAATTGAGAGACAGAAGGATATACACTGAGGCGACAAAAGTCATTGGACACCTCCTAATATCGTGTAGGACCTCCTTTTGCCCGGCGAAGTGCAGCAACTCGACGTTGCATGGACTCAACAAGTCGTTAAAAGTCACCGGCAGAAATATTGAGCCATGCTGCCTCTATAGACGTCCATAATTGTGAAAGTGTTGCCGCTGCAGGAGTTTGTGCATGAACAGACTTCTCGATTATGTACCATAAATGTTCAATGGGATTCATGTCGGGCGATCTTGGTGGCCAAATCATTCGCTGGAATTGTCCAGAATGTTCTTTAAACCAATCGCGAACAGTTGTGGCCCGGTGACATGGCGCATTGTCATCCATAAAACTTCCATCGTTGTTTGGGTACATGAAGTCCATGAATGGCTGCAAGTGGTCTCCAAGTAGCTGAACATAACCCTTTCCAGTCAATGATCGATTCAGTTGGACCAGAGGACCCAGTCCATTCCATGTAAAAACAGTCCACACCATTATGGAGCCACCAACAGCTTGCACAGTCCCTTGTTGACAACTTGGGTCCATGGATTCGTGGGGTCGGCGCCACACTCGAACCCTAGCATCAGCTCTTACCAACTGAAATCGGGACTCATCTGACCAAGCCACGGTTTTCCAGTCGTCTAGGGTCCAACCGATATGGTCACGAGCCCAGGAGAGGCGCTACAGGCGATGTTATGATGTTAGTTAAGGCACTCGAGTCGGTTTTCTGCTGGCATAGCCCAGTACAGCCAAAGTTCGCCGCACTGTCCTAATGGACACGTCCATCGTACATCCCACATTGATTCCTGCTGTTATTTCACACAGTGTTGCTTGTTTGTTAACACTGACCATTCTGCGCACACGTCGTTGGTCGCGGTCATTAAGTGCAGGCAGTCGGCCACTGTGTTGTCCATGGTGGGAGGTTATGCCTGAAATTAGGTATTCTCGGCAGACTCTTGACACTGTGGATCTCGGAATTTTGAATTCCCTAACCATTTCCGAAATGGAATGTACCATGCGTCTAGCTCCAACTACCATTCCACGTTCAAAGTCTGTTAATTTCCGTCGTGCGGCCATAATCATGTCGGAAACCTTTTCACATGAATCACTTGACTACAAATGAAAGCCCAACCAATGCACTGCCAATTTATACATTTTGTATGCGATATTACTGCCATCTGTATATATTTGCATATTGCTATTCCATGACTTTTGTCACCTAAGTGTGTGTGTGTGTGTGCGCACCTCTCTCTCTCTATATATATATAGCATAAAAAGGGTATGCTGTAGGGAAAATTGCTCTATCTCATTGTGATGAATAGCATTTTTATTGTAGAAGAGCAACAGAATTTCACTTAATAATTCCCAGTATGATTCCTGTGGCTGGGCTTCGTGTAGTGGCGGAGATAGTAGGAGGAAAGAGCTGCGCCAAACTAACTTGTGGCAGCTGTTCTTAGGGAAGAAGGACATGGTGTAATTTGTGTACTAGCCATGACATTCTGCTCCAACAATTAAGATATGTTTAGGTAATAAACAATTTTACAGCTTTGTTACTCTGTGATG
This sequence comes from Clitarchus hookeri, assembly GCA_002778355.1. Taxonomy (NCBI): domain Eukaryota; kingdom Metazoa; phylum Arthropoda; class Insecta; order Phasmatodea; family Phasmatidae; genus Clitarchus; species Clitarchus hookeri. Next base: position 161,437 of record NQII01000111.1, read on the forward strand.
TAAAGTGTGAACTACAATTCACATCTCACTACAGGTACAAAATTATACAATATTAGCAAATATCCTTGATTATATGTACAAAGTGCTGGAATATGTAGAAATGTGTGTTAACAATTTCTTTCTTAAACCTGTAAGCTTATGTTTATTACAGACATTTTGAATGGTACTATACATAGTTATGTGTTGTGTCTTTATTGAGCCCGGTGGCGATTTATATTGCACTTTTTTTATAAAAGTGGCGCCAATGTGCCTTTACTTAAAATGATTGTATGCTTGTAACGTTCGGCGCTATTTACACTGCCGATGTTGCGTCGCCATGGCTTGCTCAAAGGTGGAACACAAGACTCAGTACAATTGATGCCGATTAATTAAGAAATAAATTTCATGTTCCAGATTAGTTGTTAAATACTTTATTTGACATTTAAGTTTCACAGTTCACATACGAAGTTCTAGTATGCAGAGTACGAACCTTCACAATTAAATATACAAGTACAGACCAGCGCCATAGTCGTTTACAGATTATTAATGTCTCAAACTTGCATCAAAAGTAATATTAAATGCGTCAACCTCCCACACCGGCGGAGAAATAAAATAAAGTCAAAATTGCCGATGTGGGGGTTATCGTCCTGCCCGACGCGACCTAGACGACCATTGTTTGACGGAACTGAAGGGCGACTGCCCTCGCCGCCGACTGACTTGAAGTGACTTCTTCCGGCGACTGAAGAAACTGCTCCCACCTGCCCTCAAGGGCGACTGACTTGAAGAAGCGAAGGGTGATAGACAGACACATCTTTTGTCCTGCTTCTCGCCCCCCTCTCCAGAGATAAGGGCCTGGCCACGCACGCTTTCCACTCGTTATCGACACTGCTCCGCACGAAACTGCGTTGTACACACTAAAACTGTCGACGCCGTCAACATCCACAGAAACGAACTTCTCGTATAAAACTTGTTGACGCATTCTGAAAAAAGCTAAATAATGCTGACGCTTAACAACAAACTGAAAACGACGATGTTTGAACCGAAACGACTACTGGACTCCTGATAAACGTAAATCGCAAACGTCCGCCCGATAACCTACAATAGCACCCATATGCCAGATAAACAAACTATCATGGGAAACGGACCACCACGGCTTTTAATTTGAAATCCGATAAAAATATTATGAAGCTTAGCAAAGCTTAAGAAAAACAAAAGAAATTTAAACACGTGTCCCGAAACTTAAGAACATTGCATCATTACATTACCCCCCTTGGTTTGGGATAGATTTTGAAGAAATTTTTCCCAAAGCGAAACCTATATTTTATGATGCTGTTCTGTAAACCACTGTGCCTCCGCTCCTTGACAACAATTTAAATCTATAACATGGTAACAAAACATTCACTTAATTAACTCCTGAAAAAATTATTAACCTCACCTGTTGAAGAGTAACAAGATATTGACGAGGATGCTGGAAGAAAATCATACCTTACTGGTCTCAATTAGTTACAGGTTGTTACAATTTGTTATACTTTGTGGTTGAGGGTGTATTTCCACCTGTGCCATCGATTCTTCATTGTGGGTTGCTGCCCTTTGGTCTCTCGCTGGGATCAGCACACCACTTCTCCAAAAGGGGACCCAGGTCTGCCCAAAAATATAAACACGCCACTGCAACTGCCTCTCCATAGGTTAGTGCTGACAACAAATATTACACGTCACTGCGACTGCCTCTCACTAGGTCAGTGCTGACAAAAAAAAACTGTCCCAGACCTTTCCCAATCCATATACACTTCCTCCTTGTGCCACTGATCCCAGGACACCATAAACTGCAGCAACATCTACTACATGTCAATATTCTTAAGGCTCAATACTACACAATACCTCAACCACCTCAACCTTTGGAAATTTATTAGCATTTACTGCATCCTTAACTAATCTTTCTTATAATTCCTATTGTTAACTCTTTGCAAAATAACAGTATTTCCTTCATTATGTTACAAAATTTTCAAAAAAATTAAACTTTTTAACCTTCACATAGCACTTACGGTTCGGTACTCTGCATTAATAAATACTTAGTTATAATTACACAATAGCACATGGCAGCTTGAGCTTCTACTACATAATTGCAAAGGTATATCTAAGTTATCTTTAATACATTTTACAGTAATTATAATATTAGGACATTTTCCTTAGACTAATTAGCAAAAGTTTTTATTAAGGACTTACCAATTGCCTTTTCTTCAATGGAAAGTGAAAGTAATTAAATTATAGAACATGTTAACAAAAAATTATAATACTAACTTTAATACATATTTTGAAATAAAACTACCCATATTTAGCAAATTCACAAATGTTCTTTCATAATTTAAACCTGGCATATATATATGCATATTAAAAAATATTCCGTTAAACTAAAAGTTTCACCTACGGCAATGCGAGGCTTTAACAATTAACAATAAATCACGGTATCAAATATAATGCTCATCAAATAAACTATTCATAAGTGTTTCCTGTTTTTGCTCAAAGTAATTTCATTATAATTTTAAAAAACTGAGCAAATACTTTTTCAAGACAAAACACAGCTAAAAAACTGAATTACAAAAATGCAATGCAAAAGAGCACACTATTATGACTTGCAGTTGCCTTGAACCACTTAACGTATATTGCCAATTACACTTACATAATATAATGATAATGACAATCCCCTACATAGTAACATAACCTCAATCAGTAGCACAAAATTTCTCTTTAATGTTTTCAAAGGGCGTATCAGTAATTCCTATTTTTCCACATTCCCACGACACTGTATGCACTTCACATGGTGTCCTTTCATACAGTGCTTAGTGTTGTTCATTAACTACACTTACCCATACACAATGTAATGATAGTTACAATCTTGATTATTATATATTCACTATCCCTTTGCCTATTAGTTCCTTAACACACATTTGCTTCTTTCTGGCATTAAAATTATAAAATACTAGTTTTAAACATTATTACACTGTAAATTCATTGTACAATTCCTTTTTAAAACATATTGACAGTAACACACTGTCTCACAATTATTCATCCTTACCAAATAACCATGTACAGGTCAGCTATCTGAACTCTGTTCCTATCCATTATAACCTAATCCTTTATTCTCTATTGCCTCTCTCTAGGCCGGAGAAGGGAAATGTGATAATTTACTCCATGTATCTGGAATACTTCATGGCCTACTTTCTCTTCTATCACGTATGGTCCTTCATACAGTAAGAAGAATTTGTGAAATTCCTTACTCTCTGAAGATGATAGAGTTTTATTTTGTATTAACACCTTATCCCCTTTTTTTTAAACAATAGGGTTATGTTTCCTATCATTTCTTTCTTTTCTCTTTGCAGCCTTCAATACTAACCTTTTGTTTACTCTTTGAAACTTGACTGCTAGATCTGTGTGAACTTGCGGTGGAAACTTCACCAATTTAGTTAGCTGTGATTCTGGCTGCTGCGCTTTAATTAACTCTACAGGTGTATACCCTGTGCTGTCGTGGTGCACGTTATTCAAAAGGTGCTCGATTTCTGCTACCTTTCCTACCCACGAGCTATGGTTCTCGTGGCAGAAAACTCTAAACAGCCTCCCCAATTCCCTAATTACTCTCTCGGTGGGGTTTGCTGAAGGATGGTACACCGATGTATATCCTACCTGTATTCCTAACAGATTCTCTAGTGCTGCTCTCCGTTTTCTACTCCTAAACTGTGTTCCATTATCCGATAATACCTTCTTGGGCATTCCTACCTCTAGTACATACTTATCAGTAATTCTTTTGTTAACCGCCTTAGCAGATGCCTGCCTTAATGAGTATAATTTTACAAATTTTGAAAACACATCCAAAAATACTAGTAAATATTTCATACCCTGCTGCCCAGCTGGCATTGGACCTANTACCCTGGTGCCCAGCTGGCATTGGACCTAACAAGTCTACTGTCACTACCTCAAAAGGTTCTTTAGCTAAGACATGTTGCATAGTCCCATAACTCTTAAGGTTTGGTAACATTGTTTTAGCACACAAGAGGCATTCTTTGATACTCTTAGCTACTCGATGATAAATATTTCTTACCCAACAAAACTCTTGAATAAATTTAACTGTTTTAGCAATTCCAAAATGGCCACATTCTACATGTGCCTTTACGCATATTTCATCTGACAAATTATCAGGAATACACAACACCCACTGCTCTTCCCCTATTTATTTTCTCCTAAATAGGATTCCATTTTGAATAACAAATAAGTCGGATATTACATCCCTACAATTTCCTGACTTTATTTCCTCCAACACTTTTGCATATTTTGCATCTCTTACTATTTCCTGTGACGTGAACCGCACGTTCACGAGTCCTTTTGTCCACGGACTGCCGTAGTATGTGCACACCAGACGCACCACACCGACAGGCTTGTGGGCACGAGTGCATTAGTGTTTATTATTTATTCAGTTTATTTCGTCAGTGTATTTGTAAATAATGTCAGTGTTTAATTCATTTATAATTTGTTTTGTCATCAGGAGACAATTTGCCCAGCCACAGCCAGAGACATGTGACATTCTACATTTGGCAATGCTGTGGCTGGTGCAATGAAAACATTTAGAATAAGTATTATCATTTTCATTATGTATTTGTGTAATTGTAATTATGTTTTGTTGTGTTAATTTAGTTCATATCATTTTTCATCCCATAATCATCTTTTAGTGTATATTAAGTTTCACTGTACCACTGCATGGCGTCGGTGGCGTCTAGGCGGCGGAAGCCGACGCACATTTCCGGCAGTAATCGCCAGGACTTGGACGAGCNATCATCTTTTAGTGTATATTATGTTTCACTGTACCACCGCATGGCGTCGGCGGCGTCTAGGCGGCGGAAGCCGGCGCACATTTCCGGCAGTAATCGCCGGGACTTGGACGAGCACAGACATTAAGCTCTCCCACGCCGCAGAAGCACTAGCAAGGACATCATCTGTCGAATAGTATCCAGTCGCATCCACAACATCATAAATCATTATCATCATATATTTTATTATTTAACTTGCATAGTGTCGGGGGGAGAGCGACGTGATTATTTATTGGAAATCAAAAGTGCATCTCGAGACTCAGGTTATAAGACCACGTGGTCGCTTGTAGTTCCGGGCCATTCAGGCCACGTGCCTTCTGTGTAGTTGAGTGTACATAACAGGGTAATAAATACCTTCACAACCAGCATCACTGTTTCTTTATTGATAATCAAGTACGGCGTGCGAGGTGGCCGACAACCTCGGCAATGTGTGTATGACGGAGTGTTTACCAGAGTCCCTAGGCTGTTGGCCGAACGACCCTACATCTCATCAGTTCACCGCAGAGCTGTGGCGCCGGGCACACACATATTACTTCACAACTCTGGAAACACTGCAGATCAAGTTGGCTTTATCGTCGTAGCCAAGCTTGGTCACGTCAAAATATTAGTAAAGTATACAAATGCATGCATTTTGTGACACAACTCTGAACGCGAAAACGTTGGAAATATGTGCATGCAGTACAAATGCAAACAAAATTAGGGAAAATAGCTGCTACAGAAATTTACTGCAACCAGGCTTGTGGATTTTCTTGTGCAATACCCAAACAGAAAAATTTGTCTAAATGATATCCATCAGACATCTGCACTGGACATTTTGTACATCTCTAAGATATCCAAAATATCTATCAAATAAATGTACCATATACCTCCATATGTCCGCCTAATATTCAGGATGTGGATATCTCTAACAAATATATTACAACTGCCTAATGGATATTCTGCTGGATATACATATCTAAGGCAAATATGTAAAATATATCCATATATGTACAAATATCGATAAGTTATCCACAGACAATATGAAAAACTTGTAAATATCAATGGAATTTCAATATTATATACACCATTATATAAAACATTTTTATCCATATAATATTCATTACTACTCATACTGCATTCTACATGGTGTATGGTCTACTAGATGATGGTGTGATCACTGGATTTTCGTAAATATCTGAGAACATTTTTCTGTTCTGAAAAACAACCTATGCAAAATTTTTATCCAGTAGGTATACCTGCGAGGATTCACACAACAATGGGTTAGCCAGTAGTTATATACTTTAATTGAAGTAACCACTGTTTAATCATTATTAATTGCTTTATATTTCACGTGTACACTCGATAGCCATTGGTAATGTTTGCTTGCTCAATACATTCACTGCACATCCATCAGACGTGCCTTATATTTGTATTTATATCTACCCAATAACCGTACTACCCAAGTAGCAAACATACAAGCAGTTAACAGTTGGCAAATTGTTGGCAGTGGTGACAAACGTTCGCATTTATGACTGTCAGCATTTCCTATACATTTGACAATCAGTTCATATAAACAAAACTAAGGGTACCTATTTTTTAAATAATCATAATATGGGCCAATGATCTCACAATGATTGTTAGATTTCCGTAGATGCTCCACAAACAGATGATAAACTAAATGCTAACTGTTACTCACTGCTGGGAAAATATCAGCACCATGTTTATGGGCTGTTTACAGGATGACAACTGTGGTTTACTGATGGCGACATACAAGCAGCAAATGTGTGGTCCACTCATTGTATACCAACTGGTACCTACTGCGGCGGATGTATTAGTAGCATGCTAATGAGCCATTTACTTCTGGGAACATACAAACAGCAGACTTGTGGGTCACTATGGATGCCAACTGTTATTTATTGCCACAGGTGTATTAGTAGCATCTTAGAGGACAATGTATTACATGCCAACTGTTACTTACTGCAGGGGACATAATAACAGCATACTTATGGTCGTTTTGCAGGATATCGACTATTCCTTATTAATGAAGAAACATTATCAGCAAGTTTATGTGCCAGTTAAGGGATGCCAACTATATGTTGTTGTGCAGTAGCAAAAAGCATATATGAATTCACTTGATTTTTTATTTTGTGCATATATGAAGTAAAATTATCATGTAACATTGTTAATAAAAGGAAAAAAAAAAAGTTTATATATTAGAAACCTTTAAAGCACAACACCTAAAAAAAAAATTCGTTATTGTTAATTTCAAGTAACCCGAAATTAAAACACTAGTTATAAACAAAACACAGAAAACTCAGTATTGATTTGTGAATCTAACATTGTGTCTATAGCAAAGCAAATAATGCAACTTATATGTTTAGAAAATCTTCAGATTTACTTAAAAGGTTTTTAATGCATATGTGGTATACCGAAAGGTTTGTAAGTTCGATTTCAGGTTCTTCCAAAGAAATGTACAAATTGCGAAATAATGTTGAAGGTAATATATATAAATATGTTATATAAAACTGTTTTTTTTAGGTGAAACATAATTGTTTCTTGGCTTTGAAAATGCATGGTAAGCTGCTTCTATGTGGATCACAAGTGGCCAATAGCTGGGCCTCAAGTGGCTTGCCTACAGTTGGTTGACAACGTGTGGTTAACTTATGGCAAGCCAGAAGTAGAAAGCCCATGGGCCACTGCTGCCGCACATGGCCCACTGATGGCGCTGCCATGTTTGTGGTACAGTTGGTTATGAAGAAGTCGTCTGCTTGTGGGCAGATTGTATGTTGCTACATGGATATTATCTTAACAGTGGTCCATATGTCGCCAACTGTAAGAGGTATCGTGTGGGGCACAATCATCCCCAAGAATCAATCAACAATCAGTAAACAGTTGGCCAACTGTTGGCAGTGGTAGCAAACATTCGCATTTATGACTGTCCGCATTTCTTATAAGGATGTCATTCAGGTCATATAAACAAAAGCCACATTACATATTTGTTAAATAATCGTAATATGGACCAATACTCTCACAATGATTGTTAGATTTCAACAGAAACCCCACAAGCAGACGATAAACGAAATGCAAACTGTTACTTACTACTGGGGAAATAATATCAGCAAGTTTTTGGGCCATTTATGCCAGACCAACAGTCACCTACTTCTGGAAAAGTATTATTAACTAGATAATGGACAATTTATGTCATGCCAACTGTTGTTTCCTGATGGAGACAAACAAGCAGCAAACTTGTGGGCCACTCGTGGCATGCCAAATGCTACTTACTGCCGCATATGTATAAGTAGCATGCTAATTGGCCACTTACGACATCCCAGCTGTTGTTTACTGCTGGGAACATACATGAGCAAATGTGTGGGCCTCTCAAGGCATGCCAACTTTGCCTGCTGTGGATGTATTAGAATACTAATGGGCCACATAGGGCATGCCAACTGTTGCTTTTTACTGACGAAACACTATCAGCAAACTTATGTGCAATTTACATTATGCCAACTCTTGACGAAATACACAACTAATCTCCAAAATTTGACTGCCACACAAGTTTGCTATCATGTTTTAATGTTTTCACTGAAATATGTACTGGTAAAAATTAATGAATAACAAATTACATTTAGCTTTGATTGAAATTGTTTCCCCACATATATGTTTTAATAATAAAATGCACAATTATTTTCCTATAAAATTTATTTGACAAAATAAAAACAAGTTTTTTACAAAATTTTAATAATAAAATCAGTTACATTTATTTGCCATAAATGTGGGGCCCTAATAATAATAAATCCCTAAACTCTAGTATCTATAGCAGACATCTGTAAAATGAAGGCATATAAAATTACTGCTGAACACCAAAATACAGATTACACATGACAACTAATTACCATTTTCTCAGATGGAAGGGATAGTAGAATTTCCGCAGAAAAATATTGTTCACTGTGCCAGGGGGTAGTAAATATAGGCTCACTGTAGAATGATTAATTTTGAAATCCCTGCTTAAGATCTACTTTTCTCCTCATTTTGTATATTTCTGCCATATGTGTAAAATTTACGTTATTGTGAGCCTAATGACTTTATCCATGCGCGAATCGTGTGAAAGTGATAAATTGTTAGGAACTTTAGTGTGTTACTAATATGCCAGTTTGTACTGTGTGTATTGTGCAAAAAACGCTAACATGATGACGTCGTAAAGGTTAACCAGGGCTGATTGGATGTTATACTGTCTGGCGCCATAACTCAGTGGTGAGCCAATGATGAGGGTCGTCCGGTTGACGGCCCGTGGGGTCCCTGGTAATCCTCCGTCAGTTTGTTGATGGGTGTCGCGTACTTACGGTTGAACTTTTATATCTGATGGCAAGACTGTAGGCCGTCTCGTACGCCTGAAATATGCTAACAAAATGCGGGTGATGCTACAAATGATGCCCTACAATGAATTAACACTGATTTCACTTGGTTGAGCAGTTTATTCACTGTTCTTGTTACAGGTGAATAATGCGTGAATGATGCATGATAATGGACCCAGCACTTAAGCGGTGGAAAACATGAGGTCTTATATTGAGACGCGATTGCATTAAACTTTCTGGTGAGCATACAGGTGGCTCTCCCCTCAGTACATTATAGATAATACAAATTTTCCAATCAATAATATATTTATATTTTAGTTAAATGATTGCAGCATATATGCGCGGAGCGGGCGACCATAGCCATGGGTCTTGTCCGAGTGCTGAGACGAACTGGGCCGAATGGCATCGGCTTTCGTTACGAGTGGCGAAAACCTAAGTCAAACGGTGAATGGTGAAACATAACATGAGCACTCTGTGATGTAAATATAATAGTGAAAAAATGAATGAATTAAATTTAACACATTGGTGACATCCCCTTTTATTAACTAATGTCTATTAATGTTTAAGTTGTTAAGTTGATGGGTATCTCACCACACTAAATGAATTGTTACAATGTTGTAGGCTTTTATATGCAATCTCCACTTTAGAAAACATAATTACTCTTATACAAATACACCTTAAATAAGTTATCACATTTTCTCATAAAAGTGTTTGCATCTCACTTCCGATGATGTGTTTGAATTATACTGGCTACAGCATTGCCAGGTGGCTGTCTCCTGAAGGGATGGACGAGTCCAACTGGGCAAAGGGGTGTGTAATGCCATGCTTGATTGCCATTTACACAATGAAAAACACCCCTGGCTGTAGATGTGAATGAGGCAACTGTGTTCAATATGTTTCTAAAAATTCTATACTCTACTGGATGACACTTTGGGGCACTCATCTCTTCAGTTCTGGCCTACCAGTAAATTAACATCACCCAGTGGTGTGTTGCGTTGTATTTATCTGTGCAAGCTGTGTGGACACAACGACCAATTGCCAGTGCGCCCAATGGCTGTGGCTTTGGGGTAAATACAGTTTCGGATCACCTACCCATTTATTAAGAGAGTTACCTCTTGTAATACATGAGTAGGGTGGTCTCTTGAGTTGCATAATCCTTGTCAGCAAAAAGGTGCAAGTCCCGTTCTTGTCAACCCGCACTACGCACTCTTGGCCTGATGTAGTTGGTGCGGCCCGGTGTAGCTGGTGTAGTTGCTGTGACTGCGGCAGTCAGAGTGGGCACAAGGAACTCGTAGATGCGTGGTTCACGTCAATGATTTGTTATGAATTTAAACAATATACCTGCTATACAACATCAAGAATTAGAACTGTTTTACTTATACTCGCTGCCAACATAACTGGGAGCCTACATAACAGTGTGTATGGTAGCTTAATATTCAGTAACATTCTGCTAGAAAATACTTCACATTAACATAACTCAATTCCCACCCAAATAAAAATTATAAACTGTGTAAAAATATTTCATTTTAACATACATAATTTATGTTCAGTGTCAGTACTAGAAACATTATTTTATCCTGTGTTTTAAAAAATGGGATTAATTAAATGTGCATAGGCTACAAATTCTTTTTTAAAGAGTAAGGCTTTTTTAAACATCTAAATCTGGTTTTGTTTACCGAATGATGCGTTCAACAACATGCAGATTGTAGTCACTTTCTGTATATAGTTCACGTATATGCTGCTAACAACTGAGTCTCAGATAAGTATGCAGAGAAGATTCTAGTTGCAACTAGCACTAAAAACGAATGGAAATCGTCCCTGGATAGCTAGATTTGTATGTTTATTCGCATTAAGAGTTAGCCTGTCTTGATTTTTAAATGTAGTAATCAAGTCGCCGAACGACCTTCCTAAATTACCTTCTAGTAGAGATTTTCTGCAAATGGCGATAGCCTGACCCGTATTAGATTAAGATTTCAAGCTTTCAAAACGTATAGGGCTGATAATTCAAACACATTCCTGCCAAGAGAAGGATTTTACCGAACTTAAATGCTACATATACAATTAATTTTTCATACAAGTGTGTTCCTTAAACATGACTAGTAATTTGTAAACAGCACTATTAGTTAGGTTACAGTAACTAGACAGCATTAGTGTTAATAAATCATATTCATTACTATAGACTTTTATTTGTTCTGTTATGTAAGTGTATATAAATGTATATGCATTAATTCGTAAATACATAAAATTTTACAAAATGTCTAACCTTAAAAAATGATGTACATTTTTTAACATAAAATATATAATGCGAAGGTATTTATGAAATCTTTGCTATTATTCGATTAATGGCCACAGTTGCTTGCTTGCGTTTAGGCGAGTGACGTCTTGGGCCTTCTCCGTGGAGGTGTGGCTCTGTCTCTTGGGGCAGATCGACTGAAGCTTCGTGGCACTACACCTGATTGTCAAAGCTGTTAGCCCTGCCGGCTATACAATCAGTATCGCATGCAACAAACTGCACATCATGGTAACCGATGCGTAAAAACACAAGGACGCTGCGACACTTCTTTCAGCAAACAATTTTCAATACTTCACCTATAGTACTGCCACTGAGCAGCCTCAGAAGGTCGTCTTTGACCTTACTGAAAATACAAAACCAGATGACATCAGGCAGGATCTGCAGGCACTCGGGTATCAAATAATAGATATCTACAAGTTTCACAAAAATCTCACAGACCCGTAGGACCCCCAAAACAGCAGTTGCAAATCCAGAGGTTTTTCTGTATCACAGTTACCAAAAACGACACCATCCCCCCAGCCCCTCTTGTAAAATTGACTAGGCTTAACATAACAGTAGTAATCCGAGACCCTACAGAAAGCGGCCGTCTGACGTGACACAATGTCGCAAATGCTTTACCCTGGACGCATGCCCTAACTCAACAAAAAATCCTGTCTGCAGAAATTGTAATGGCATGCACCCAGCTTCCTCAATGTAGTGTCCCCTATACTTAGACATCATGCAAAAGCGACAATCTGCTGCAGAAATGTCCAGGGCACAAACCCACATAACAAAGTCAGTACCTGTGCCGGTCAGGAACCTGGCTACCAACCCAAAAATTCGGGATGCGAAAAATCTCCCAAGAGAACATTCCTTAGTGCAGGCGACCCAAAACCATCACCGCCCTTATGCAAACCCCAGTACCACCCCCCCTTACCAGCCCAAACCTAAACCACAGCCCACAACCTCACATGCCCCTAGTGGCATGACGTCGGCCTTGCAGAACATGCATGAGCTCATGTAGTTTCCCAAAGAGGCCAACTTCACTGCCATTATGGCACATTTCCGACCCTTCATGCAGCAAGTGAGAGCCACTGCAAACCACCAGGAGAAATCCATTCTCCTCTTGGAAGCCGTGGCAAGTTTCGGAGGCCCTTAAATGGTCTCACGACCCCCAGTAGACCTGGGTATGCTTCCCTTACAGTTCTGGAACAGCAACTGCATTTTTCAACAGCTATACGAGCTCGAGAGAGAGTTGGAGACGTACGGAGTAGAAATAGCTCTTATTCAGGAAATCAAGTTAAAACAAAATAATCGATTCACAATAAAAAATTACATAACCTACCAAAATGACAGTATAACTAGAGACGGGGGCACCTTAATCTTAGTTCATAATAAATTGCAACATCATATAAATAAAGACCCAGACTATGAGAATATAGAATCCACATCAATTAATATTAAAACTGTATCAGGCCACATATATAATGTAAATCTATACCCCTTTAAAAAACTACTCAAACAGGAAGACCTTGACAAATTACAAACCAGCCATATACATTTATAATATCAGGCGACTTTAATGCTAGACACACTCACTGGCACTGCACCGAGAACAGCAGAGCAGGTAAAGCTCTTTTTTTTTCCCCATGCACAAAGAACCTAAACGAATCCTCACAATATTCCCCAGTTTTAAGGCATCACCCCACCACAATTGACTTGTTATTAATTGATATAAATATCACAGATATAAAAATGGAAGTGCTACACGAACTCGACTCAGATCACCTGCCAGTACTTTGCAGCATAGATGCACACAGTTTAAAATACCAAAACCCCATTCTTGTTAAAACCCCAGTAACTGATTGGCAGTTGTTTAAAAATAGAATTAGAAGAAACTTTTGACCAGAAATACATCTCTGGACGATATAGATCCGGCCATAGAATTTTTAAACATAACTATAATATCAGTACTTAATAATAATACAAAGTTTTAAATAGAAGGGAATACTTGCGTCAAAACTGCTAGGAGATATATATTGCCTGTAAAGAAAAAAGACAGGCTAGACATGATAACCAGCGACTTAGAATTCAGGAATATAAAAGTAAATACTACCAACTAAAGAAAAAACTCAGATCAGAAATAAATATATTCGCATAAATAAATGGGAAACACTTGACACCTAGCTCGCAGATAACCTGCAAACATTTTGGGAAATCTCCCACACATTAAGAGGAAATGGTAGTAAAATCCAGTTTTTACCAGTATTCACAGCTAACTGTCTAAAGTACAACCTGGTGGACAAATCAGAAGCAATAGCAGATTCATTAAAGACCAATGCTCCCTAAATAACAATCTCTGTGACATCAATTTCACTAGTGATTTTAACACAACTGTAAACGACTTCTTAATTAAACAACCTGCAACTGACCTGGAACCAGTCAAACTCCCAGAATGTCTTTTCACTCTAAAAACAATTGAAGGAAGCAAGGCGCTGGTGCCAGACACAATAACATTCCAAACTTTAAAAAATTTACCTTACCCTGTTCTGTGCAAAAATAATTACACTACGTAAATCCGGGAAAAGCCCCTCCTACTCATAAAACCGGCGACCGATATCACTGCTCAGCTCATTGAGGAAGATATTCGAAAAGATGCTGCTAAGTAGGCTAAACAACATGCCGAAATTGGTGGCATTTTTTCGGATATTAAATAAGGTTTTAAAGCACGACATTCCACTGTCCATGCAGTTACAAGGTTGGCAACAGACCCAACCACAGCCATCCTAGAGCACAAATTCACACTAGCAGTTTTACTAGACGTAGCGATGGCATTTGATAAAGTTTGGATTAAAGGCCTCCTGCAAAAACTAATGAATTTCCATTTCCCAGACTGCTATCTCTTTAGAAACTACTTTCTGAAAAGGTAATTTTACGGCAGCATTGACTAGACCAACTCCTCTACCCGCCAGCTCACCACAGGAGTGCCACAAGGCTCTCCACTTTCGCTATCCCTTTACAACATATTCACAACTGATATCCTAAACTCTCATTGTTCAGTTCAAATGTATGCCGATTTCACAGTAATTTTTGCACACGACAAAATCATTCTCTATGCCCATATCTACATACAGTTACAGCTCGACGAGTTGAGCCAGTGATATGATCGCTGGAAGATAAAAGAAATGCAAAAAAAAAAAAAAGCCAGGCTTTAGTACTTACTCGCAGACGAAAGTTTTAAGCAAAACCATTAAAATATAATAACACAGAAATACCTTTTTCTAAATCTGGCAAATAACTAGGATCAATAATGTATTAAAAAAACGGCACTGGGATGTTCACTTTAAACACACCAAACAGCTTGCATATGCAAAATTATATTAATTATAGCCCCTGCTGAAATGCAACAGGCTAAACAAAATACATCAACTATTAATATATAATTCAATCGTCCACTCAGTCCTTCTATATGGGAATTAAGTGTGGAGAAATTGAGGTGAAGAAATAATAAATAAGACACGTGGTCACTCGCAGTTGCAGGCCGTTAAGGCCACGTGTTTTCACTAAAGTTGTGTGTGTTCATTAAGGAGTCGGAAGGAATAAATAACTCCACAAGCATCGTAAGTGTTTCATTTGTAATTTAATTAAGGCGTGCGAGGCGGCCTACAGCCTCGCCATGGTATGTGACGGAGTGTTAACCAGAGCCCCCTAGGCTGTCCACCGAAACGACTCTCATTTCATCAGCTGACCGCAGAGCTGTGGCGGCAGTCACTCATTTCCTACATCATCTCCTCTGGTAACACCATGCGCAAGTTGGCTTCCCCAATTTGGGACGAGAATTTCACCTAGCCAGTGCTTGACCATGTCAAAATCTTACAATCCTAGGATAGTTTAATACCCTCCAATCCTAGGTTAGTTAAAAACCCTACAATCCTAGGTTAGTTTAAAACCCTACAATCTTAGTTTAGTTTAAAACCCAACATACCTCGGTTAGTTTAAAAATGTAAAATAGTGATTCACCCATCGTGGGGTTAGTTTCCTTTGGGTTAGGTGGGCACATATTAAGAAATTAGTCGTATATTAATGCCGCTAGTATATTCCTGTTCTGCATAATTAGTAGAGTGGAAATATACCACTCTTTTGGTTTTTTTAAAAACAGAAAAGCCCCTAAACTTAATAATTACCAAAAAATTTAAGTTGTGCAGAACCCATTTGTTAGTTTTGTGTTTTCAGAAAAGCCGCTAGTCTATACAATTACCGGTAAAAACATCTCGTGGTCCTCATCGTCAGTTTAAATCTAATTATCCATGTCTTATAACCTAAAATACAATAAAAAAAATTACAGGATGGCCATTTGTGGAAGTGGTAACTATCTGTTAAACGAGCTAACGACATCTTCGAGTACCTGTTACATTAACAGAAATTGTGAAGTGGACTTCAGAGATAACAAGTAGTTGTAAAATGCATTGACAACATGGCCTTTAGAGTGAAAGTTAAGGGTTAACGAGATCTAACGGGGGGTTGTACAAGTGGCCCTAATCATTTCAAAATTGTGTACAAACTGCATAAGTTTGAGATTTTATGCTAGTTGTAGTATTTAATGGAAAAATATTTCATACACCTTGTATTTGTATTATCATATACTATAATTGAATGTTAATTATTATTAACATGTCTTATTTCCCATTAATAAGGTCACCAAGATTGCAAATAAATAAATAAATATATATAAACTTTGCAGGGGTATGGTGATGTCAGTTTCCAAAGACAAACAGATCCGAACGCATTGAAAACCCTTTTTGCTAAGTGATATTAGTAGCTTGTTAATATCTTCTAGTACTCCATTTATCTATGGTTTAAAATTTTTCAGTGTTGTTGGCGGGATGTGTGTGTAATTGAAAGAACAGAAGATTTTTAATCAGTTTGAGTAGTTTTTCTTTTTTTCCACACGTTCTATTGGTAGGTAATTATGGTTAGAGTTTTGAACATACTTAAGGATTTTATCAATTTTCTGGTAATTGTAAATAATAGCGACTTTTCCGAGAAAAAAATCACGGCAAGTGGTATTTTCCACTCTACTAATTACACAAAACGAATTTAATAGGGGCATTAACATATGAATACAAACTACAAATATGATAGTGGGGACGGTTGAGAAGATTAGGGAAATTGTGAGGTAAAACATGTGTAAATTATGTACGTTAGCGTTATATTTTTGTATATAAATATTTGGAATGCAAAAAGAAAATAACCGAACATTACCTAACATCACGATATGTAAATACAGGATATTGTTTGTCATCACATAATATTGTATTTCGTCGTGCCGCACTGCATATAACATCTGTGCTTTACATATCGTGGAATCAGGTTGAATTTGGTTAGGTTTGCTACATTACAATAGCTACGCGCACAGAAATATACAAACCCTTGACGACATACCAAAAAGTATGTGAGTTTACTCACCTAAGGTGGTGAGTACAACTTTCCCACAGCGATTAGGAAGTGGTGCATCTGCTTGCATTCGTCGGGGTACCGGCGGCGAAACATGAACTCCGCTAGGTACCCCACAAAGTGTGGCGTCTTCCTGCCATACCAAGGAAGACCGTGCCTCACACCCCCGTCACACACGCTCTATTCTTTGGGTGTTCGCTCCTGTATCGAGATCAACTAAATTCATGCCATGATTCACCCAAAGGTGCTCATAGTTATACTCTGAAAGACAATTATACGCACGCCAACAGTCACTTATAATTGTCGTTCCAGGCTGTATGAATTGCTTGGTTATGTTCAGAAGCATTCTGCTAGTACGATTTTCGACAGAAACAAGAAATATACAATTAGTATGTGTGTGTATCACGCTGAAAACCCACTGCCCCTGGCTGATGCGACCCTTATTATGCTTGCACTTCCAAAATTTAGACTAGTCTATCTCAACAAAAGAGCCCATCCCCCAATTTTTTCCCTTGTCTCACCTATACACCAGTCAATTATCACCTCGTTACAAAAGGACGACCAATCTACGATGGTAACCATACTAATATGACACACTCTACAAATAAATTTGGTGTGACTATGTGGAATAGTAAGATAAAAATTTGCAAATCAGCACTACACTTAATTTACTTTTTCCAAACCACGTGCCGTGCCGAAAAGATTCTCTAAAATTACAAAGCACCTTTCTATATTTCTTACCGACAGGGACTTGTTCTAACTGACCGTTGACAGCAAAAAAATTCACTGTCCTCAGCCAATTCTACTACAGTCGCGCATGAGTTGCACGTTACCTCATTCAACAATACACCATGACCTACTAAATAATGATACAGTATTGGCCAAAACAACGTTTATTCAATAAACTGGCAAACGACCAGGTAACACCTGCCACATATACGACTATAACGCACAGAAGCACTCGTACTTGCACCCTCCATTCTTAAATCACAAGCCTTCACACGTTCGGATTTGGATGTCTCAACTCACTCGCCCAGCAACACTCCACTCACCACGAACCGCACAGTATTGCATATACCGGCCAACTAACCGACGGTAAGGTTCTACGCATACATAGCAGACAGGTGACTGCCAATTCACAGTTGTTTACTTTACTACAGCATTACAGGGCTATACAACATGGCGTCCAACATAAACAAATCTGCCAAACTCCTCATATTTTATATATTTTATTTTCGACCTTCTGTCTATTGTATCTATACTCCATCACAAATATCAAACAGGCTAGTTATGCAAAACACACGTATAAAACTTTTGTGGGTCTACTGTGCCTCCTTCAGAAAAGTCGCTACTATTTATAATTACCAATTTTCCCGCTATATGCCGGGATTAGACTTATTCTACAATGCCATGGATACGGAAACGGAGCACATAACACACTCCGTGTTCAATATACCTAATAATAATAACAACCACCAATACCCGCAATTAGGCTTACCGCCCGGTGGCGAGCTCTCTCGTCTCTCCTTTACCCGACCAAACTCCTCTTCCATGCCCTTCCTGAACTTTGCAACCCTCCTCACAGATACCAATTCCTCACACAACACATTCCACCCCCTCGCAGACCTCACAAGCATGTAAGGTCTACCACGCTTCATTCTCCTCCACACACACTGAAGCTTCTCATTGTTGTTTCCTCTCCCTCTCCATTCACCACCCTGCACATCCTGACCAGCCTTTCAACTTTCCTCTTGTCTTTCAATGAGCTCCACCCCATTTCTTTCATTATCACTGATGGCTTATATTTCCCTTCATCTGTACCATCCTGCCCCTGTCTTTTCCACGTACCCTTCATTCATCTTACTGCCCTTCTTTGCATCTTCTCTATTTCTCGTACCTCACCTCCATGTATGGGTCCCATACTGATGCTGCATATTCTAACATCGGTCGTATTTTTGTGCCATATGCTTTCTCCTTCACCTCACTTCTCATCTACAATGAGACGCATGCGTTAACGGATCACGTACGGATACACGTAAGAAAGTTGGGCAACTCCCAACTCTTCTGTGTCAGTGAATCCATGTAGCCAATAGGAAATGAGTATTTGGTTTCTTAATATTCGTTTTCGTGGACAAGGCCACAAGTGCACGGATTTGCCGTGGCTGTTATCGTTTGTATTGTATTAAACATGTACGCATGGCATGGCAGTAGTATTTACGCAATGCTAAATACTGTAAAAATATACAAACTGAAGTGTGTACATTATAAAACCTATTATTAGTGATTTGCAACAGCTGAGTGTTTTTGATTTTGTAAGGTGCAAGACTGTATGCTTATTTGTATTGTAGACTAATTAAAAATTCATCTGAAGGCGTCCGCTAGTTCCGTTTACATGTTCCGAGTCTGTTTTCTTATGCATCATTGCATTGTAGAATGGGCCTTACAATGACTTCACGTTGCATGTAAAGGATGTGCTACAATCACAGTAAAGACTCTGGTCCTGGTAGGCGGTTGGTCCTGGTGGTTGTTGTTGGTGGTGGTTTTCGTATGGTGTGCGGTGTGTTCCATGGCTAAGGTTAATTCTACTCAGGTTAGAAACAAAACTAGTTTTCTTAGGCGCATTCTACAATGATACGCACGTGGATATGGATAGCGGACGCGTAACACACTCCGTTACAATCTACAATGAGATGCATGCGGACGTGGATAACGTACATTTACATGTAAGATAGATGGGCATCTCTCAACTCTTTTGTGCCCGTGAATCAGTGTAGCCATTAGGAATAGAGTATTTGGTTTGTTGATATTTGTTTTTTTGTGGCCATTGTGTGATACACGGCAAGAAGTGCTTCGATTTGCCGTGGCGATTATTACTTTTGTTTTAATAAATAAGTGCATATGATTTGGCAGTAGTATTTACGCATTGTTAAACATTGTCTAAATATACAAAATGAGATTTGTATATTAAGCTGATATCATTAATTTGCATTAGCAGAGTATTTTTGATTTCGTGAGTTGCAAGACTGTGCGTTTCTTCATGTTGTAGAATGGTTAAAATTTATCCCAAGTCCTCGGCTTTTCCGCTTGCATTTCTGAGTCCGTTTTCTTACGCATCTATGCATTGTAGAACGGGCCTTATGGGAGAGTTTGGCACAGGGAAAATTTCCGCCGATAGGTACGCAGTTTTCCAAAGAGGTCACTTTTAAATAACATTTTAACCTACTTGAATAATAAAAGAGACATATTGTACTTAGTTACAAAGTTATTTGTATTTGATTTATGTTTATTCAGGCTGTCCACCCACGAGGAAAACATGGAAAAGTCAGGGAAATGTCGGGGATTTTTCACTCTGGTCAGAGAAAATGAAAATAATTGCTATTCAACATAAGTTGTTAGTTGCGTGAATACAGGATAATGTAATTGTGAGCATTAGCATTTTAAAATTTCAAGTTTTTAAGTTTGTCAACTGGCAATAATACATCTTTGCCAAGCGACATAGAGCCTATATATACAAAATAAAGTATCAGTGTGTTTGTAATGGGCACTCGTGTGAAGTCAGTAGTATGTATTGCAAGAAATATTGATCGGCTGAATAAAATGTTGGCTCTGCTGGCTTGGTCAGTTGTAGTGTAATTTAATTTATTCTCACTGAGAGCATATCTTTTTCTGTCAGCGGTGGAAAAATATGGTATCAGAAGGTTTCTGTCCTGAAAATAGGTGAGGGAAAATGGTAAGATGCTGTTTGGAAAACAGGGAAAATTCAGGGAATTCCAAAATGGAATTTCAGTGGACACCCTGTTATTGCAATTATCCTATTTTTTTACGTAGAAAATAGAGGAAAATCTGGTACACGTGCGACACTAGTGTTTACCTAGTGGTGAAAAATTCTAGTTGCCAAACTAAAAACGCTGAGCTTCCCAACCTGAGTAGAAAAAACCTTATTCTCAGTTTCATATAACTTCAGTAAATTTTGACAGTTCTCAAAAAGAAGTGCAGCCACGATGTATCCCTCCGTCACAGCTGTTCTGTCTGTGATGAAAATGATCTTCGTAAACAAACTACGAATGCAATGGCAGGCATTGAAAGACTTTACAACTTCAGTCCGTACTTAGGCTACTATAGCTGGTTGCCATTCCCAACTGTTTTATTTTTGTTATGACCAAATAATATACTATTGTGTCTGTCTCATATAAGTAGGAGAGATTTTGACAGTTCAACGAAAGTAGCACCAAATGTTTACTTTTCGTTTATGTATCCTTTCGCCATCAGCTGGTGCGTCAAGTGGTGGCCGTGCTGTATCTTTTATCAACACGCTGTCAGCTAATCCACTTGCCATTGTACTGAGATGCTAAACAAATTTTAAGGTATTTATAGACTGACATCTGTTTAAAAAATTTGTAGGTTATAAAAGTAAAAATATAAAACCTTTCAAAAACTAAATATTTGCTAACTCTCTTTTAATTTATCCGAGACAGTGAATTTGGGTTAACATTTGCGAGAGAGTAATTGTAGTTCTTCACACACTTTGGACATTACAGCTAATATGTTAAGAATTGAAATAAAAATAATTTTGGGAACTTGCTTGACAACGCACTTTAATTCGCCAACTCACCAACGGCAAAGCGGGCGGGAGAACAACATGGCGTCTAATGGACGTAGACGTAACAATTACTGGCCCAAAGGAAATTACTAGTAATCAAAATCGTTGTACACGGAAATACATGTTACTTTAAAAATTATACAGAGTTTGCGGAAAAATAAAACCATTGGTATATGTTCCTAAATTTGTTATTTTACACAAGATAGCTATATTTTTATGGCTGGTTAGTGCTTCCAGAGAGAGACAGATGGTGCGCATGACAGGTAGCACTTTTGTGAGCAGAGCGCGTCTCACAACAGGTAGTAGCTTGTTGGCCTGCCTCCTGATCCCGTCTTTTTAAAAGTTGATTTTTCTCCTATTACTGGTTCGAAACGACACGAGTTTGAAATATATTTTGTCAAATTATTTAAAAAAAATTATTCAACAATACCCTGCATTATTCCTGTAGTCTTTTTGGAATTAATATCAAGCATTTATAAAAAGCATGGATGGAGAGTGGGGATACAATTTGAAAAGAACTCCCAAGGTTTGAAGTTATTTCATTTTAATTCAGATCATTTTAATGTGCATTTCATTTTGAACACCTATGCATTACTACTTTAGCACAAAGTTTAGTTTGTAACACTAAAAACCGCTGTTTTATGACCACATAAAATAAAATGTATAAATTAATCTAGGAACTCTTTCTTATCCACGTATTTTCTGCTTGTCTGATGTGCGTCTGCAGTACACTCAGAATAGCCAACGTAATATTAATTTTTGTTCGTTC
Organism: Clitarchus hookeri; assembly: GCA_002778355.1. Classification (NCBI taxonomy): domain Eukaryota; kingdom Metazoa; phylum Arthropoda; class Insecta; order Phasmatodea; family Phasmatidae; genus Clitarchus; species Clitarchus hookeri. Next base: position 183,698 of record NQII01000111.1, read on the forward strand.
ATGCATCAGCTGATACAGGATTTTGTAAATGGCACGTTCTTTGTTTCGTATACGTCAATTTGACACTCACTGACTTTCAAAATCTAGCCAACTTATATGAAACAGACAATAGTTAGGGTTCGGTTTGTTTATTTTGGTGGAATGGGGAACTTTAGTTTAACGTCTTTCGTGAGACTTGATTGTTTTGCGACTCTTATGAGAGAGTGGCGATTGGAATTTACATTATTTTAATGATGCAGTGGAAAATTTTCTTTGTACGGAAATAACATTCAGTTTACTATTTATAACTCTAAAGTTTTAACTTCATCAAAAGAACTAAACACGATAAATATGTCGCTGTTCGTATCAATGCGAGAAATACTCAACACAAAAATGGTTGCATTTTTTTATATAATGAACTACACTAAAACAGCGTTTATTTAGGCCATGTACATTTGAAAACCTCCCGCAAGAACAAAACTCAATAAATACGCCATTGTTAATACAGATGTGTGACGTGCACATTGTAAAAATTTTCAGCAAATATAACTTCCAACGTAAAAATCATTAGTGTTTCAGTAAAATAAATTAGGATAAAACAACATTTTTATAAATGGCAAATACATTAAAAATAATCTAACAACAACAATTCAAGGAAACATAATTTACAAAAAAAACAACCAACTGTTCACTTCATAATTCCTAAATATGTGGCGAGTTTTGGATGATTACTTCACTAAAATCACTTTTGTCGTCACTGATACGAAATGATTTATTTACTGACTTATTCAATTATCATAACACTTGAGCTATTTCTTGAAACCAACAAATTTAAATTTCACCATGTAAATACAGGGAAAACTCAGGGAAATTGATTGAAATAAGTTGGTTGGAACCCTGTCGAAGTTCCAGAATTAGATTATATAATTCACACTAGAACTTCATCTGCAGTGTGAACTACAATTTTATGTAGGTAAACAACTTTTTCTTCTTGAAAATTAATACTTTTACTTCTCGTTACGATTGCCGTAATTATAGTGTTAAAAGAAAAGGTGATATTTTTCTAATCTATAGTAAGTTTAAAATCACATGCATTGAAGTTATTTCTGTATATGCAGTGTACTTGGCTCAGTACTCATTTCCTACATTCGGCATAAGTTATAAAATATTATTTTTCTGCATAAAATGTTATGAGCAGTTTTACACGTGTTATAAGTTTAGTTTTTTTTTTCTACAATGGTTTATTACTAATGTTTCAAGGCTGATATGGTGTATGTCATGTTACGTTACAGTGGCAGAAATTAATTTTTCTTTGGGTGAGGGGAGGGTTTCCCTTCATTGATAAAGCAGTGATTATAAAATATGTTTGAGTTGAACAGCAGCAGATTTAGACATCTGTATTCTCATTTTATGGGTAACTATGTATTTTTCTTTTTTACAGTGTCCATATTTCAGGGATTGAACCGGAAACCCCCCACCTCGACTATCCTCATGTTATGTTAAATACTGTCACTTGAAACACCAAAGCAGCAAAAATTTGCAAAAACCTGTACTGAAAATGGACTTAACAATTAGGACCAAACGTTTGACACAAATATTGCGCAAATACATGTTTTGCCTCGTTTTGTGTTTAGGGATAACGTGCTAATAGGAACATGCAAATTTCGCAAATATAGTTGAAAATTATACAAACCTTTTTTATATGCGTATGAAAATAAATTTGTGCCCATTTGTTGCATAAAAATCAATGTTGACAAAGTTATTTTAGTTTTAAAACATTAACTTTTGCTGCCTCTGTCACGTGACTGCAGAACACTCACTCATTGGTTTGACGTCACTAGTCATACGCCGGAGGCCGGCCCCGGCACGTTGCAAACACTAAAATGTAAGGCAACTTTGTGAAAGTACAGTCGGATAACCTGCTAGATGTAGATACTAAAATGTTACTTCATTACATCAATTCCCATTGTTTTGTGGAACCTGAATTAAGAGGTGTAAAATTACAAAGATAAGTACGTGTCTCATATCACACAGTCGTGATCTTCAAAGCCACAGTACATCATATGTTGAAAAACTTATTTGTTTGTATGTTTTATTGAGGTACATGTGTTTATGTTTATGATTGCTTTTCAAAGTAGGAAATGAAAGTATCAAAGAAGTATTACATTTGCAAGAACAACAAAATTGTAATGAAGGTGAGGGCACTAAGCGTACTTTGTTGTCATGTGCCATGCTTGATTTCTGTGATAAATTAACTACATTATGTATGTAGCAATAGAATGTAATGTTGAGAAGAAGGTTATACATATTTGTTGATTGTAAACATATTTCAGTATACATAAAACACTTTTTTGACTTCATAAATGTCAGCGAACGAGCCGTATGGTGACAACAGGCCTAAAGCTAGCACGCCAGTCACTGCCTGATACCGCTCAAAGTCTGGAGCAGCTGTGGGTTGGCAGCGTGTCAGTGGCAGGCAAAACGCTGCACTACTGGCCAGCAAACCAGTGCTACCACTTTCCACCTCTGGAATACTAGGCCTCAAATGTAGTGTTTGGAAATTAAAATAATAGCTTGCTTATCTCACTGTTTCTTATGTTTTGTGTTCCTAACATACCTTTATATTATTCTAAGGTCACAAGAATGAACTTTGTCTACTTTTTCTTTATAAAATATAAGAACTGTATTCATCAGCTGAAAATATACATATGGTATTTTGAGAAATGCTTAACACCTGTAATGAGATTAAATACAGTGAAAAAACCTGTAATAGAAGCTTAAGAATTTGTTTTATTTCTCAAAAGTGGTTGACTTTCTGTTTATTTGAGGGAAAAGGATAATAAAAATAGGTTATTCACTATAAACTGAGCCTAATAGGCATTAATCACTAATAAATATATGTTATTGTAGCCTCAGACATAATTTTTGAGAGTGGTGAAATGTAGACCTATGCACTGTGTTTATTGGTCACATGGCAATGTTTATCTTAAAAAGTGGTAGAATGATAGAAATCAGCTGAAAGGAAAAATTTATCAGGGCATTAAAAAGTGCTTAATTTTACTCACTTGTGTAAAACGTGTAGGCCTATTTAGTGTATTTTTTTTAACACCCATCTTTAGTAACCTAGGAAAAAAAAGGAGAGGGGCAATTCCAGATTATGAAAGTAACATCATCCTTGATAAACGTTGTTCAACACATGTATTTTAGTGTTTTGAAAGTAAAAATTAAGTTGCTATTTAACTTAAATTGTTAGGCTTATAAAAGCTAACTAGAGACAAATCAAAGCAACTTAGAATGTATTACAGATTGCAGTGTTTGAAAAATACCATATATAATAAACCAAACTTTTGCAAGAGGGAGTCTGAGCCTCATCCTGCCTCCCATCCCCCTCACTTTTTTCATATGCGCTAATGGGTAATTATTAAGTTTAGGGGCTTTTCTGTAAAAATAAAAATAATTCATGGAAAATGGTATATTTCCACTCTACTAATCATGCAGAACATGAATATACTAAGGACATTAACGTCCGACTAATTTAGTAATATGTTCCCACCTAACCTAACAGCACCTAACCCCACGATGGGTGAATCACTATTTTACATTTTTAAACTAACCTAGGATTGTTGGGTTTTACACTAACCTAGAATGTTTGGGTTTTACACTTAAGTACGAATGTATGATTGTAGCGATTTAAAGGAACCGTAAAACACACCAAAAGAATGTAAATGGACTCACCTAGGTAGGGGGCTGGTATAATTCCTCTGACGTTAATAGACGTAAACAAACATTTCGCAAGTTTTTAAAATATGTTCTACTTATTTTAACATTACGCCCTCTTGAATATGAACAAGGTAAGCTGTGCAGAACCCATTACTGCAACTTTGTTGGTCTAGGACGCTTCGTTCAGAAACTTAAACAAACTGGCTATACTGCTCATTTTGCAATTTTATTCAATTTTTTTAAATGTGTTGTACTTATTTTAAAGCTATGCCCCTAGCATATTCGTCTTCTGTGTGATTAGTAGAGTAGAAATATATCATTATTGAATTTTTTTTGGGTTTTTCAGAAAAGCCCCTAAACTTAATAATTACCCGTTAATGGTTTATAACTTTTCTGCTGAAAGAAATAACCAAAANGGTTTTTCAGAAAAGCCCCTAAACTTAATAATTACCCGTTAATGGTTTATAACTTTTCTGCTGAAAGAAATAACCAAANTTTTTCAGAAAAGCCCCTAAACTTAATAATTACCCGTTAATGGTTTATAACTTTTCTGCTGAAAGAAATAACCAAAAAGTGAAGTCATATAAATTTTGTTTATACTTGTTTTATCAAATTAGGTGGAAATTCTTTTACATATCAGCTAAGGAAAGCTATGAAGATGCAGCGATAGGTTATGTGGAATTGCGAAGAGATGGCAATTTCTGCTATGTTATTGGTAAAATCTGCCCTGAACACAAAATACATTCCAGAATGTACACTGTCAATGCTACAGTAAATTAAGCCGTTCAAGAGGTTGTTAGTGTTGAATGTCAAGATTGTGCAGCTTCTGGGTAATCCCACAGAAAATATGCACACAGTTCTCTTTATATTGTAGAGCAACATTATCAAACAATTATTATGCATAGGATTAATTTAAATGGCCTTACACTTTTCATTGTTAAGAAGTGTTACTTGATTTGGGTAACTATACTATAACAATTGTTTATAATTTATAGGAAACTGCAAACATGCAATTGCATTCATTATGTGGCTTCATTGTAGGAGCAAAGAACCAACTCTTACTTCTGTGGCATGTTATTCGAAGAAACCTACATTATCAAGAGTTGGTACTACAAAAAAATTTGCAAAAATTAAAGATCTCTACAAAAAGAAATCTAAAACAAATCACCTACAAAATAAATANGTACTACAAAAAAATTTGCAAAAATTAAAGATCTCTACAAAAAGAAATCTAAAACAAATCACCTACAAAATAAATATCATAGTTTTTTAAGTGAAGTTGTTGCTGAAGGTTACAATTTAAACTGTAACAGCCAGATTTTGAGACATTATTAGTCAAGTACAGATAATGCATTGTCTTTGCATAAGCTTATGTATAGGTTTTAATTGTTGGGTGGAGGAAATGTTACTGAATTCTTAGAATTTTGTGGACCTTCAGTAAGCAACAATCTTTGCACATATCCCTATAATTCAACAAAAGAACAAAGAAAATATCCAATGTGGTATGAACTCAGATACGGCCAAATAACTGCATCAAAAGTTGTTGAAGTAGCCCGCTGTCAAACAAATAATGGCACACTTTAGATGTATTGTTAGCCGCAGCAAAATTAAGAGATACAAAGGCTATGCAAAGGGGTATATTGTTAGAAAGTAGGGTATTGCAGGCAGCAAGTCAACACTGCAAAATTAAATTGGATGCTTGCGGTCTGTGTATTAGCAGCACAAACCCCATCCTAGCAGCAACTCCTGATGGTATTTGTAATGATTTTGTTGTTGAAGTACAATGCCCAATGTCACAAAAAAGTTAGAAAAATTATGAACTCAAAGATGGTAGGCTTGCACCAAAATGCTTTGGACAAATTCAGTTGCAAATGTATCTACTCCAGAAATCAAACGGTTTATTTTGTATTTCAAGACCTGACTTTGAAGAGAGTAATAATGTAACATTTATTTGAGTTTACTATGATTCACATTTCAAATAAGAGGTCATTGATTAGGCTATGAATTTTTGGAACAATATCTTTTCCAGACTCCACCAACAGTTTTAATTATCACTTTTTGCATTATGAAAACTAAGTTTATCTGTCAAAAGTTCAATGCAACTTATATTTTGTAAACAACAAAATTTAATGAATTTTGATTCCACAAAATAACAGTTGATGCATTTTCCAAAAAAAATTTTTAAAATATGCAAACATTTGTTTGTATTAAAAATTATTTTTCCATATATATGGTCTGTTATTTGGTGATTACATGTGTGTCACATGGTACCCCACAGCATTAGTTTACTTTGTAAATTTTTCATTTGTTAAACTCATTATTTTATGGCTGCAGCAAAACAGGAAAATTTTAGTTTTTACTTAAAATTATTTAAAAAATATTAAGTGTAAAAAATGTATATTAATGAAAAATAGCATCACATTCAATGCATACAAGTTCAAAAATGTTTGGTACAAATATAAAAATTCACACTCATTATTAACACTTGTTCAGTCTTTCTGTTGCCATCATTTGAAATGTCTTACACTCATGCATCTTGTTCGATAGTCTTGCCTGCAAGTCTCTATCTCCATTGCACCAATGCTCGCTGTCTGCTGACTTTACTCCCCCTGATCACTTTCGCTGCCACTTGTCGCTCTGCTGGCTTGTTTCGCTGGTCTTCGCACATCTGTCACTTTAGGTCACACAATCGTCCAAACACTCAACTCTCAAAGACTAACGGCTCTGAGGCCTTTCGCAGCTTAAATAATCTCGCTTTGCCCGATCTGGAAGGTTTCTCGCACCCTGAGTCATGTTGAGAGAGGCAAGGCTAATGAACCAGAAAATTCTTTCAGATTACTGAAAAAATTAAATCCATCCAAGGTCAGATTGCAATAGTCATATCGCAGCGGCAGGCCTTTAAAAATTAATGCATCAGACTTATCGCGTTACTACTGTCCTCTTTCGCTCTCTCACCTGGGACGGATCAAACAAAGAGATGGTAAGCAGCGAGCGTGTAACATCATCTTTCATCTGCTGAGAAAATTAAATTATATTTTATAAAGTTGGCCTACTAAAAATTGCAAACTTAGCAGTAAACATTTTGCATTCATGCAAGCATTTTTACACCTGAGAAACGAAATTAATGAACTGTGGCAATGTAAAGTTCCCTAAATCTTTATAAATTAAAAAATCATTCTAACCTAAGATTAATGACTCTTTTGGCCTCATTTCTGGGAGAAAATTATATACGAGGCACATTAAATATGTTCACATACAGCATTGCAAAAATGAAAACAAACCCATGTAAAGCAAAGATAACACATCATCAGTTTTATTGAGATGAGCCAGCGAGATCACATGGTAGTCACATACCATAGAGAAGTTAGGCATTGATGAGCTTTTCCATCATGTGAAATTATAGTGACATTTCACATTGAAACACCTTAGTCAAGTTGTAGCGGGCTCACGTGAACAAGTTACGTGAAGTCGTCATAATCCCAGCCTTTCACTCGTTAAATGAATTAAAAAAAACTGGAAAATATTATTTTAACATAGCATAGGTAACTTAGGCCTATCTCCTTCATTAGTTCGAAAACGGGGGAAAATAATTGGTAGATAGTCTTAAATATAGTTACTGATTTTATTTCCTAAGGGTGCTTGTTTGTATTTTATACTAATCCTAGTTTATAATTCTGCATAGTTTGGTTGTTATAACTGTTAAGTCAACTGGATGAAAAAATAAAAAAAGTAGCAGTTATTAAAATTTTAGTATTGCAGCTTTATAAACATCTAACCTGGTGTGAGAATAGTAAAGTATTAGAAAATAAACTATCCTCTATTTGCTTATTATGAGCATTAAGGAAAATGGTTGAAGATAATATTTTAAGAATGACTTATTTTGCCTACTTTTACTTGTTACTTAAATATGGAATCAGATCCGGATTTAAAGTTTGTACACTCCTAGGCCCAAGAGTTTTTTCCGCCCCCTCTTCATACCATCGGAGAGGGTGGGGGGCCATCAGTCCGGTAATTTTCCTCAAGAAAATAATCTTTATGATGACAATTTTAATTTTATCGCATAGAACATCACTTATGAAAATAATTTGAGAATCAAATTTTTGTATTTTGGGTGTATTAAGTAAATGAAATAGCCCAATAAGGTATTGGAAATAAGTTTAATCTCTTCTATAGCTATCAACACATAAATACATGTATATGCATTATACATTATTGACATATTAAAATTAAACAAATATTTTTTTTATTGTGCGCCCCCTGGCATTGTGGGCCCCTAGGCTTGGGCATAGTGGTAAATCCGGCCCTGTATGAAATAGAATTGTGGGGAAATGTACCTGGCAGTAAAATAATTTTACCGGTACAAAATATAAGCTATAAGAATTATAGCTAATGCTGGTCGTTTTGACATTTTCCATAAATATATATACTATAATGAATACATAATAAGTGTACTTAAATTTATAAAATTTAATTAATTATATTATTAAAAAATGTTAATAATTATCAAAATAAATTTTTACATGTTGAGAATAAGTCATATCACTTTGTTATATAAAGGAGGATTATTTTGTGGTTGCCTATCTTTTAATAGCACGTTGCAGAATGAAATTGTTTTGGAAAAAATATAATTGAATTTAATAAATATATTGATAGGTTTTTTAATAGCTAGTGTTTTTATAATATTAAAGAAATTGAGGAATTTTGAAATGCTAAGTAATGATAATGATTATGTGTGTTCACGTGCGCATGTCATGGTATGTATTAATATTATTGAATGCAGTTGGTAGTAATATGGTATGTGTTGATATGGTTCATAATGATATTCTTTGTACTTTTACTGTAGTTTTATCAAAGTGAACTTAAGTAATGTGACTAGTCCTATATACAGTGATTTTCACATTTGGATCTTTTGGACAAATAAAATAGGTAAAAAAAATTTGTTATGGTCCTTCCAGAATGAGCAGTCAGCAGTTTAAATTCCACAAACGGCATTTGTGCAAGTTCACATTCCACAGTTTGAAGTCAGTATGTTATTGTTTCCAATGAGCAGTCAACAAAATATTGGTGTAAATAAAGCTGTTGTCATTTTTAATAAATTTTAAATATTATTCTTCTCCCAAAAATATAAAAGTATGTAAAACAGCATAGGTATTTTAATATCTGTAAAATTTTATTTACTTACAAAAAATAATTGTTTAAATGCAAAATTGGTTTTTATATGCTACATTACCTCTGGCACTATATTTATCATTTTTAAGGCTTTTAAATGCAAATTTGAGTATTGCAAAATTAATATTTATGGATATTTAAACATTTTCTTGTAATTTAATCCTTATCTATTTTCGAAAGCAGCAACTTGCAGCCGAGCAGTCTGCTGTCAAAGATCTAGTTCAGCATTCTGCGACTGCTTGACTGCCGGCAGTCGACTCCAGGGCTGGCTGTTGTTGAATCCCATTTGATACACATACATTAATATCTGACTACCGACTGCTGGCAGCTGGTTGCAGACTGTTCATTCTAGAAGAGGTGAAATAGTTGGACAAGAAACAAAAGATGTCTCCATTTATGTTCTGTGCAACTACTACTTTCCCCAACCTCGACAAAGCAGGAGGAATGGGAAACAGTTTCTTGGAGGTCAAGTCAGTATCACACAAGCAAAAGTGCAACTTGGGCATTTATTTTCATGATGCATCACGTAAACCTATCTATATTTTGAAATACGTTAACTCTTTCAATCAGAGCCAGCATATGTGAGCATGAGCATTATTTTCCTATATTGCAGTAACAGAAGACTGAACAATGAAGTGAAACAATGTTTTGCTTTGGTGTCACAAATGTGTATATAAATGTGTTCCAGATGAGCATAGAAATTGTATAGGAACCTGCAAGGGAATATAACTAACCAGTGATTTGTTCGAACTCATTCTATGGGGAAGCTTATAAAAGTAAAAGTGCTGAGATTAAGGCTTATGAACCTACTAAAGTACTAAAACCTTAAAGCAAAGAAGATGCTTTGAACAAGAAAAAGCCAATTAGCAACACTCACAAAAATTTTGCCATACCAAATAATAGTCAAACATCAACATACACTGTAAAAATTTGGAACAACTGTGTAAAACTCCTATTTTTCTCAGAATATCACCAGATGTAAAATAATTTACTTCAATTAATTTCAGGACCACTGTGGTATGGTTAGACTACTCGCCTTCCACCAAGGCAAACCAGGTTAAATTCCCGGCTGGTTGCCCTCTGATTTTCACATGTTGGAATTGTGCCGGACATTGCCACTTGTAGGCAGGTTTACTTGGGGATCTCCTGTTCCCCCTGCCCTTGCATTCTGGTGCTGTTCCATACTCACCTCGCTTCACCCTCATCAGCTCTCAAGATTTCTATGTTAATAGCTGTCCAAATCTCTTCTCACTCACATTCAATTAATTTCTTGTAGTGTTTTCTTACCTTTAGGTGTTGAAAAATCAAACTGATTATGCTGTTTACTTTACCCTCTGCAAAAATTTGTTTGAACATTGATCCTGAAATTCCTGTTGTGGGACTTGTTGCTTCAGTGACGTATGTCTATTTATATAACTTTTTTTGTTCACTGAGATGCATTGCAACATAAAATATGATCTCTTGTGCTTGCCCCCACAGCAAGGCGTATTTTTCCAATTGGNGGGGGGGGGGGGTTTGTCGAACTTTCAGGTCTTTATCACACCGACTCAGTTTCTATGTCAACGCCCATTAGAGAGCAAAGGAGACCTTGGTGGCCGAGCTTTCACTTAAGATGTATTCAATTTTTTTTGTTAGGACACAATATAATGTTATTGATTACGAAATATGTTAACGTTAAACCAGTCACTTCAATTAAATTGGTATTGTCTCTATGCACAACCCTGGAACTAGTGCACAGTGGTTGTTTCATCAAGATTGTAGAACATAGCGAATTTTAGCAGAGACCCTATACTTTTATTGGACGTGACTTTGTAGTTAAGTCCAATGCATACCTGTATTATCCAGTTCGTATGTGAGATACAGCAGTCTGAAAAAGCCATTTTTAGCTTTTGTGTATGGTACGAAAATAATGTTTCCAATGTCCATGATATCTTGAAAGTACCATTCCCTCATTGTCTGGACTGTGCTTTTTTTTTTTTTTCCGTAGGTAAAGCTATTAGCATGTGTCGAAAAATCTGGAAATCAGGGAAAAACAGGAAAAGTCAGGGAATAAAAATCTCCAAAAACTTTGTAATTGTTATTTTACTCAAACGTACAATGGCTGCCACTTGTGCGTCTTCTTTGTTTGACGTGTTGTCGGACGTCTGACAAAGATAGTGACAATATTACGTAGTACCTTGTTTGCCGCCAGGGTGTGCTAGTGATCAAAGTTTTCTTAGTGCCTTGCTAGAGAGCAGCACTTTCTGCTGTATCTCTTTATTTTTTGCTAATATGGATACTTGTGATGTGATTTGCACAGATTACCTGCGTTTGAGCCATGTGTTATTCTAAAGTGGCTTGAAGTACAATGCGTTACAGGAAACTAAATAGTCACAGTAATTCTCAACTTTCTGTGTGTTATTTATGATGCACACGTATTTTGAAAACGACTCAACAGCGAAGTAATTCTTTATAACCTGACATTATATTAAAGTGAGGTGCGGCGGATATCTTCAGTGTTTACATGCAACAATTGGTTTTGCTGTTTGTGCAATGCTTTTTTATATGGAGCTTCTTCAATTAGAGGTTTGTTCTTAAAGTAATATAATTTGTAATGTTTTATATTATATTGTGTGTAATACAACAGAGCTTGGAAAGAATATAAAAAATAGTTTTTGTGTCCATTCCATGCTTTCTTTGGATTACATTTTTGTCTGAAATAAAAATGGCCAACCATTTCCTTTAACTCGGCAGCTGTGGTGGTCTTCATACAGTTCATGGAGCCTTTAAGAGTGGTATACATGAGAGACAATGGATATTGACAAGTTCCTTAAGAGTTCATACTACTTACTCAACATGTCTCCTGGTAGACGAGCCATCTATACTCAGCACGCAGGTTCTGTTGATTTTCCATTGTAATTCGGTTCACGGCGTTGGCTTACTAATGCAGATGTTGCACAGAAAGCAGTATTTTGCAACACTTGGCTGCTTATGTGAAAGGTGTAGAGGGTGAAGGGAAAGCTCCAAAAATTAAAGATCCCCTCCTAGAAGTAAAGCGTGCCTTCTTCATAACCCTCGTCAATCAGGTAGAACCTTTTCTTACGGAATTTCAGTCAGATCATCCCTTGGCCCCCTTTTTGCACAGTGCTCTCACATCTGTTCTGAACAACCTAATGGAGTGGTTTGTAAAAGAAGAGGTACTTAAAACAGCAAGCAGTCCTAAAGCTAGTTTGCCTTTCGTGCTGCACTGAAGAAATTGCGTAAATCTGCGAAAGACCTTCAGATTGTGAAGTTCCGTTGTGACTGTCTCAATGCATTAATGAAAATGGTGTCTAAGTGGTTGGAGCGTTCACCTTTGGCGTATCCACTGACAAGGGCAATTACATGCTTTGATCCCAAAATTTGAGTGCGGCGAACGACTTCTCTTCTTGACATTCTGACTGAAAATTGTTGGCTTTCTGGTTCAACAGTTGACAATGTTCTTAGAGAGTTTTAAGACAGTGTATTCACTTCCTTCTGTAACTGTTTCTCTCAAGAAGTACACAAGAAGTACAATGCAACTGGATTCATTTTGGAAAAGTATTTTCAAAGAGAATGGCAATAATCCATCTAGTCTTCGGGTCATGAAGATGGTCATGATTCTGTCACATGGCAACTCCAAGATTGAAAGGGGTTTTTCCATATTTTCTGAGTGTTTGATGACAAATCAAAAAGAAGCGTCATTGATTGCACGATGTATCATCCATGATGCTGTCCTATCATACGGTGAAGTGAAAGATGTCCCTATCACCAAAGCCCTCATTCATGCTGCCAGAAATTCTGAAGCCAAGTATGCAGAGGTGAAAGCAAAAGAGTCCAGTGATGCATGTTTAAAGGAAAAAGAAAGGTGGCAGAAAAGGTATGCTGAAATTGCTGCCAAAGACTTTGAGAGAGAAAAAACCAAATTGTTGGAAGATGTGGCAAAGGAAGCAAGTAGTTAAGAGGATAAAATAAAGACACTAATAAATCAGTTATTTTTCTGCCTAGTGCTGGATTATTTCAATATGGCGATATGTCATATGGTTTGCCAAAGGAATTTGTGAGTGCAATATTGGAAACATATTTTGTGTTTTTGTGCGCTAGCGTTAAAAAGTATTGTCTTATATAAATTAATAGGATTTCAGTTATCTGCTCTTGTGTTTATATGGTACAGATGTTAAAGAATGTACTGTTGAAAATATATTATATATTTGTGTAATTATCAGGTTTTTTGTAGCAGGTGTATATTGGCCTACATGTAATAGAAGTCCTATGCATTTGTCCATATTCATAATATTCTGTTGATCTGAAATTTTTGTTGTTAATATTATTACACATAAATGCTACAGTGCACAGAGGGTATTACATTACTTAATTCAAGTTCATTGCATTTGTTTCTGTGCTTCATATTTTATTATCTGAAGTGCTTATTGTGAATATTAACACAAATGTTGCAGTGTACAAAAGCTATTGTTTAGTTAGCGTACATTTAATTCAAGTTTGATGTATTTGTTTCTGTACATAATATTTTATCTGAAGTGCTTGTTAATACTTAAAGCACATGTGTTACAGTGAGCATAAGGTACTGTTTGGTTGAAAACATATTGGATTTGTGTACTGAAATTTACATTTTAAGGTTTTGCATGTTTTGACCTTCAGAAGAGCCTATTATTAAATTTTAGCTATGTGCAGCTTTGTTACAGTGCAGGGTAAGAACAATTTGCTTAGTTGTAAAAAGTTTTTTCCTATAGTTTTTCTTAGTAAAATTGTTATGATTATTATTACATAGATTTAACAATGTGCTTTTGTAGCAGTGATTCAGTAAATGTGTAATGATGTCATCGTGGTATAGTTATGAATTTTTCCCACAATTTGGCTCACTAACTTGGCATAACATATATGCCACTGGTAAGATAAAACAGGGTTGTCGTGTGTGCATGTGTACGCACACATATACACACCTACATCAACACTAGTACTATAAAACAAAGTATCAAAAATAATTTTCTATTTTACAAGAAAGGTCAGGGGAAATCACAAATTTTGGTCTGGAAAACGGACAAGTCAGGGAATTTTGTCAAGGCTGGTTTTGTACACACCTGTATTAGGCACACATTACATATTTTCATCAAAAGACACATTTTTCAAACATTCTCCAATACATTTCAAGCGCCAGGTAGATGACCGCCTTAAAAACACACTATTATTATTGAGTTAAAAATAATAAAGTAGTTAAGAAAATGCTGTGGTCTAAAAAAAATTTTGCAAGTTACACACATTTACTAGAATTATTCTTTTTCAAGTGAATATAGAAATTTAATAAAGTATTACATTATTCTTGCCAAATGAAATTTATGGGGGATTACTGTTAATTTAAAATGTGTGTTGTATGGTAGTGTAGCTCCCGCCTTTTTAAATGTTAATAGACAGGAAACTGTTTTTAACTTTCCATAGTAGTAGCCTATACTGATAGCCTACAATGTCTGGTGATGACCGCCTCATTCCGAATGCATACCTCAAAGTATGTTTTATAATAAAGTAAAAGAATAAACAAAATTAAACTTATTTTAAGAAACTGTCTGAAAGTTAGAGTAAACAAGGAGTTTCAGTATAAGTGTGGTCTGTCCATGGAGCTCATCATATTTCCTGTGGGGATCCATATAAACATAATGGGGGTTTGGAACTGCAGTCCTCAATGGCCTCAATGTCCATGCCCTGCAGTGGTGTACTGGACTTATACATAAATTAAATTCTGATGTATACGCCATGGAGGCAAGTTGTACGTAACTCGGGCCGCCAAACAACTATGCCAGAGCGATCTCGCAAGGCAGCTAGCATCTGTGTGACTAATCCCCTCCACTACCTGAAGTGCTCGTCTCATAACTTCCTACTGACACTGGAGTCTGCGCATGCTCGTATTTATGTCTGTGGTCCTACTATAGGGCCATGTGTTGAAAATTCAACATGCCATCATAACCTTTCTTAACCAGAACCTTACCCTGACAATGTGTGGGAATCATTTTTTGAATAGTATTTTTATTTACTGCATTACTTGCAAAGTTATTTTGCATTAACAGGACTTGCAATTGTAAACTTTTATGCAACAGTTTTTTTGGAACTGTGAGTGATGTCATTGCTGCTAGAGTTGAGTACTTATACTTCCTTTTCATGTAACTTAAGTACATTTTGACAGTTCTCGAAGAGCAGGGCAACCACAATGTATCCCTCTGTCACAGCTGTTTTGTCAATGAAGAAAACAGTGTTTGCAAACAAACTGTAAATGTCCAATGGCAGGCACTGAAAGAATGACTTCAGTCGAGTACTTAAGTGTAGGATACCATAGCTGGTGGCCAATCCAATCTGTTTTATTTTTGTTGTGATCAAATACTAAAATTATGGTTCTGTTTATTTTAATGGTGACACTGGAAATCTAGTTTATCGTCTTTCATGAGACAGGATTGTTTTGCAGCTCTTCTAATGAGAGAGTAGAAATTTGAATTGCATATTATTTTGATGATGCAGTGGAAAATTTTGCCCATAGGGAAATCGTACTAATATTATAAATGTGAAAGTCTGTGTGTGTGTGTGTGTGTGTGTGTATGTTTGTTAACACTCAGCTCCATAATGGCTGAACGGATATTGATGGAATTTGGTATGAAGGTACTTTAGGTCCTGGGATAGGACATTGGATACTTTTTATCCCGGTAAATTGTACGGGTCCTCTGGAATATCAACAAAACGTAATTATGCAATGGCTGGGAATGTGACCAAAATATTTTTTTCCCTCTTGTGTCAGAGTTTATCATGCCGTCCAAGGACCTCTGAAATGACTTAACGACTGCTATCAATCAATAACAACCGGGACAGAATATTTAACGTGCCCTCTGAAGCCCGGAAGCGCTCAGATGTTATGCCACTAAACGGTCATCCATCCAAATGTGTGCCGCTGGGAACGTTGCTTAAATTTGGTGATCAATTAAGATCCCTCAGCCAAGCAAAGAAAGTAGTACCTAGGTGCACTTATTTCTAAAGCTACAACTTGATGAAACTCACATTTAGATTTTCATACATTGACGCTGGAAAGCGAAAATGTGGTAACTACGCGATAGTTGCACAGATGCACTCCAAAAACAATACCCTACTTCTTGGCTATCGGGTAAAAAATATTTCCTTCCTTTTGGGTTTCCATAATCAGTTAAAAACCTAGGCCAACATAATATAATTTTATAATTCTGTTTTCACATAAATGAATTATGTTTTCCCAATTTATTTATTAGTGTATCACTGTAAAACTCAATTTTACCCGGACGAAGCCGGGGCGGTTTGCTAGAAACATAATATAACTTAAACAAAANAATGTAACTTAACCAAAAAAAACACACACTAAATGTTTTACTATTCGTACAGATGCAAGAAATACAAGCTAAAAATTTACAGTTAAAGAATTTTGGATTTTTTACACAACAAACTACACTAAAATGGGCATTTATTTAGACTGAGTACATTTCAAAACTTCCTGCAAGAACAAAACATGATCAAAATTTTGCTGTTCATACCAATGTGAGAAATTCACACTATAAATATTTTCAGAATACTTAACTTAGCAGGGGCCGTGGTGGCCGAGCGGTTAGCCGGCTCACCTCCCACTAAGGTGAACTGGGTTGAATCCCTGGCCAGGTCACTCCCGGATTTTTGTAAGTGGGAATCGTGCAGGACAATGCCGCTGGTCAAAGGAAATTTATATTTGTGGGACCAAAGATTGTATTTATATATATATATATGGTACAGACTTATACAAGTTACCTGTTAAAAGTAACTAGAGTTTTAATTTATTATTGTGAAATTTCTAGGTCACAAGTAATAGCATAGGCTCTGAAGTAAAAATTATTTTATGCTAAACAAATACATTGTTGTTTTAAAATTATACATTACTAGGCTTATAGAAATACGCAATTTTGGATAACGCTAAGTATATACAAGACAAGTAATTTGTTCACTTTCTATTAAAACTTAACAGAAGCTGTCTTTCAAAATGTTTATCAAATAATTTGCCTCTTCTCTGCAAACAATTACTTCTACGTACACTGAACAAGCATTCAACATGTGTTGAAGATGGAATGGCAGTTTTATATTTGATAAACAAAGTTCTCGTTATTAGGGATAGGCAGTTCATGTCCGTATCAACACTTGAAAGATACTGAAACATTACAGTTAAAACTGTAGCATTTCCATCTTCTTTGAACTGGAAAAAGTCTTCAATGTCACACTTTTGTTCTGAAGAATGGTGACGGTGCTTCTTCGTTTCATTATCAATAACAGTTTCATTCCTCTTTCAACTTTCCCTTATTTAAACACCAGTTCAATTTAAACTTTAATATTAGGGCTGCAGAAATTCTGTGCTTCTTCTGTTCAAAGAAATTTTCAAATCTGCAATACAATTAATTAAACATGACATACAATTTCTCTGAACTTCATAGCCTTCCCCACTATTAACAGGTTTTTTTTGAGAATGTAGACCTAAGTAAGAAACACCATTTTGGGAAATGATAAAGCAACATCTGAAATAACAAAAAATATCACATTTACAATTTTTTTTCATAATATCCCATGCGCCGCTAAAATGCACAATAACCTAGATATTTTACATGTATGTCTAATAACAATAAAATCCTTTTCAATAGTCACAGTACCTAACATCCCTTTTAAGTAATGTTGGTCTGCTCCTTTAAAAATTCATAGCAACTTATCAGGATTTTATACAAATTTATGAGGTATGTATAATGTCAATATTCGTATGGGCCTAAAGACATATTCAATTTGGCGATTCCGTAATTCTGTACTTGCGAACGTAACATGCATTTTATTCTTTACCTTCAACTTGTAATTTCACTTTAATGTATTTAACTATTTATTACATATAATATATAAAAACATATAAATTTGAATTACTTACCTTGATGTGCTGTCATAAATTAGAGTTGAATGAAACTGATGTAGACACAATTTTTTCCTTCGATAAACAGAATAGGCATTTAAATTTCAAATTTGTTTTACTAGTTTCCTCACAGTTCAGGTGCTCAAACACATTTGTCAGTTGCGGCCAACGAGCCATGTTCATGTTTATGTGAAATTACACATTACATGAGTATACAAACGAAATGCTAATGCTTTGTGCTCACGATCATCAAACACATGGTGTTAAGAAGGGGAGGAGCTGTCATGACGTCACAAACTTGAAGCTCTCGTCATCTGCTAGCAGCCATATTGTGATTGGCAAAGAAAAAATGTATGAACATCAAACAGTAAACACTAATGGAAAATTCCATAGACGTGTAGATGCATAAGAATGTAATGGTGCACTTCAGAATGTAGCTTTTTAAAATGTCTGAACAATAAACAAATATATTTTCTAAAATCTTTATTTCAAAGATGTTTCCAGATTAAAACTTAACTTAAATTATATTTTTTCAGGAGCTTTTATACTGGATATAATATGTATAATTTTCTTTTATAGTATGAAAAAATGTTTTTCCAGCAGACACACACCAGAATATAATCCCATATTTTATAATAGAATTGACATTAGCAAAATACATTACTTTCACAGTTTCCAGTCAGCAGGTTGTTTTAATCATGTGAAAGGCATAATACAAAGAGCTCAGTCTACTGCTAAGCATGACATTATGCATTTTCCAATTTAAATTATAGTCTATTGTTGGGCCAAGTAGTTTAGCGTTTTTTGTACTTGGTAAAACACTGTTTAATTGTATGGTAAAATTAGAGGAATAAATATGTAGGATTTATTTATCGAGAAAAAAGTGAAGATTTAGCTATGTTAAAGGTTATCTATGTCCTGTAGAGTTGTAATAATAATAGCATGTAATTTTTCCAAACTTTTAGCATGTAGAGTTACAGTGGTGTCATCAGCAAACCTAGTTGGCTTACCAGTTTTTAAAGAATTAGGAAAATCATTTATGTGTGTTGCAAATAATATAGGCTCTAATATAGTTTGAGTAACACCTATTTTGACAATTGTCGTATGGAATCGATATTCAACAAGATGATTATTTTCATTTTACTGGGAAATACATACTGATTGTGTTTTGTTAGATAAATAAGATTTAAACATATGAAGTGCCATATTCTTTAATTTTATAAAGTAATATATCATGGTCTTTGACGTATACGCAAATAGTCTGGCTGCCATGGATTTATTATCGCAATGATTTAGAATTTCATTAATAAAATAGTAGANTTTTTTTTTTTTTTTTTTTTTTTTTGTGAACTGATAGATAGATTTTCATTTAGTGCGTTTGTTTTTCTTCTTGTTTTTTCATCTTGAATAATGTGAGTAGTTGAAGTAAGAAAGTACATTGCACAAAATATTTCAGAAAATATTGAAATTATTAGGGAAGTAGATAAAAATGAAATGAATGTGTGATTATTCCTACATAAAATGGGTTTGTTTTGTGTACACTGTATTTGCAAATTTGTGATCAAAGTGCTTGAAAATAAACTGCAATAATCAAGTTCCATGTTTGCATTTAATGGTTAATCTTTCATAAAGGTTCAGAAATAAACATAGTTATCTTGGCACTTTGATAAGGGTGGGGGAGGATTACAAGAAATATGCCTTACTTTACACAAGGTATAACATTACTTTATAATGTCTGCATCACCTGACACAGTGGAATGTGTTAGAGGTGGCATCGGAGAAAGAGTGGGTGAACTACCATATTCACATTTTTTTTTTCCATGCAGGAGTAAGATGCCACTCTCAGGTCATCTGACAACCAATTATCTGGCGACAGGAAATAAGGTTCATGGGTGTCAGGAGGATGGAAATGCTACGACATTTCCCTGGCGGCTGGCATGGGAATGATTCACTTGAAGATGGTGCAAGCCAGCTTGTGGGAAAAATTTATTAAAGAGTTAACTGTATATTTGGGACCACGAAATGCATATCTATCATAGTTGGTTTTTCTTCCAGCCCCATATGTTTGTCAACACTTAATTTTTTTTTCTCCAGTAGCACAGTCATCATTAAGGCAGCTTTCTGGCCGGTGCTGAAACGTTCTGCAGTGTGAATAGCGCGACATTCTTGCTCGAAGCTGTGACATGTTTGGAGACTAAACTGCCATAGTGGTCTGTCCCTGTTGCTCGCATGTCACCACTCTCAGCTGCATGGTGCCTGACACCCCTCCCTTCTTCAGTACTGTGTACTCTCCCTCCACTGCTATTCTCCATTTCATATAACTTCAGTAAATTTTGGAAGCATTGTGACCAACCTACACAGCATGTAAACAGTAAACATCCTCATTTGTGAAGTATTGTGTCAGCTGATGGTGGTTGTGGGATGTATGTTATGTTGGCGATCTTTGCAATGATTATAAAAAAATGTAGTACTCTGCATTAAAAATTATTATTTAGAACTTTAATGATAATCATAACATTTATGGTTTACGTGATGTTATTAGAATAATGTACAAATTTATGAGCTATAGAGCATTTTGAAAAATTATGGTGGAGCATATGTACATTATGGATATGTGAAACATCTCCACCTGGTGAATGTCATTGAACTCTCTTTTGTCATGATTAATTTATACGCGAGAATTCCTTGCTGGTGGTGTTGGAATATTATATCTGCAGTTAATTAGTTTGGAATTTGAATAATTCATCAAATGTAGTTCATTGTAGGTGCCTTTAGAACAGTGTTCCTTAGTGAAATGAAATATCAACACGTCTACTGCTTTGTAAAGGGGTTGCATGTGTGCTTTGGTTGGCCATTTTCTTAACCATAATAAAGTGCAAGCAACAACATTTTCACGTTCTGAAGTTTAAATTTGTCGATTTCAACAAACAGCTCAAGTAATTTGTTAATTGAATAAGTCAGCAAATAAATTATTTTATTTCAGTGGTCAACAAAAATTATTTTATTGAAGTAATCGTCCAAGGCTTGCCAGGTGTTTAAGAACTCCAAAGTGAAAAGTAAGTTTGTCTGTTCTGTAAATGTTTTTCAAAACTGTTGGTAGAATATTTGAAAGGAAAAAAAAAATTTACCCTAGTTCATTTTATTAAAAATCTAATGATTTTATGTGTGAAGTTAAATTTTTTTTAAATGTTTGCATTGTGCAATCCTTACATCTGTATGAACAGGGACGTATTTATCGCGTTTTGTCTTTGCAGGAGATTTTGAAATTTGTGTAGCCTAAATAAACATTATTTTTAATGTAGCTCGATACATAAATAAAAAACCTACAATTTTTATGTGCAAGTTTTACTCCACTGAAAAGTTTTAGTGTATATATCTCGCATCAGTACGAACAGCGACACATTTATTACGTTTTGTTCTTTTGGTGAAGTTATAACTTTTGAGTTATAGTAATTTGAATGTTATTTCCATATGAGCAAAATTTTCCACTCCATCATTAAAACAATGGGGAGTTAAAATCACTACTGTCTCATAAGAAGAACCGCAAAACGATACCGCCTCACAAATGACGTTAAACTAGAGTTCGTTATCTCACCTATAAAATAAACAGAACCCTTACAAGTATATTACTTGGTCACAACAAATATAAAATCAGTGGGAATGGCAACCAGCTGTAGTAGCCTGAGTACTGGATTGAAGTTGTCAGTCTTTCAGTGCCTGCCATTGGATTTGTAGAGTTTGTTTACAAACATTGGTGTTGGTTTTTTTTTTTTTACAACACCCGTGGCAGAGGGATGCATTGTGGCTGCACTAAAGTGATACCGCTGGCCTTGGGATGATGACAAGTTTGCCGCTTGCCCCAACCGGTTGTCACAGACTGCCGAGGCTGCCATCCTGCCAGAAACCCTGCACCCTGCTGCTGTCACTCACCATAGTTATTTATCCTGTTATTTGCCCAGAGCACGTTTTGTGTTACAATGTTGTAAACTATGCATTTTAAGGTGGTAATTTACGGTAATAGCATTTTGTTAATACTTTGAGGTATTGCTAATCCATCAGATAAAAAATAAATAATTACTGCCCTCATGAAAATGATTGTTGGAACATTTTTAATATAAATAATTTAGTAAGCTTGTATTTCTTACTAGCGACTAATTTTTTTTAATGTAATTCCTTTTGTGGTATATTTGTGAAATTTAAGTTTTGCAATGCCTAGTACATGCTAAACAGTAGACGAATGTACAGACAGTTTCATAGAAAACAAATCATCATCTGAAACAAATCTCTTAAAATATCATAATTTAGTTATGAATCTGTAATGCGTGTTATGGGTTCAAAGATGTCGACAAGATGGTATGTAGAATACAAAAACATACTTATGCTGAGATCATTTTACAGAGGAAGCTTATGAATGTGTCTTATAAGCCAACGTGAATACCTTTTTTTATTGCTTCCATTGTAATTAATATTTTTGTCTAATGCTCTGTCTGTAGTAATGGCCACTGCTGAAGTAGTTACAAATAAATATTCTTACATTATAATGCATATATTCCTTGAGTCCAGCTCATCATACTGTCTTTTTAAAAACTTGTTTTTAAAATGGGGTACTTCTTGTTTATTCATTATTTTTTGAGTACTTTAGGTGTGTAATATGAAGAGTAACAGCTTGTCTGTAGACACACAGAGTCTCTATACACTAACAATACCCTGCAAATTGCTTCAATGTCCTCAACAGATTATTCTAATATTAATCCTTTTTTTTTTTGCATGTGATAAAATGTTTCTTAGAACTCTACAAAGGAAGCATAATAGTAACTACTATGTGTGTTGCAGTTTTCAAGAAAATACTACACTTTCTCACATTTGAAGTGCCCTTATAATTTGATCAATCTGGGATTCAGAGTCAGAATAAACATATCTGCATCAACTAATGGCATTGAAAAAGCTATGAATAAATAGATTTATTGCTTGCCTATGTACTACCATGATTAAAAGATAGGCATTATTGTTTGGTGGACATAGTGTAATAATGTAAATTTTATATGGTTGGCAAATTGTAGTATGTAACTTTGCATTATAAACTAATAAAAATTTGGCAGATGCATACCATAGCACTACTGGGATATAAAAATTGGTGAAAATGGGTTTTAGCAATCCATAAGATATGAAGCAAAAGCTTCCTTCTTTTAGGTGGCAATATTTTCCAAAATGACAATCTAGTAAGTAAATAATTTTATTTA
Organism: Clitarchus hookeri; assembly: GCA_002778355.1. Lineage (NCBI taxonomy): Eukaryota > Metazoa > Arthropoda > Insecta > Phasmatodea > Phasmatidae > Clitarchus > Clitarchus hookeri. The sequence goes on from NQII01000111.1 coordinate 206,738, forward strand.
ATTGTGGCTGTATGTATTGCCAGCATGCCAAATCTGTTAGATATTGGTCTAATGATTCACTAGTAGTAATCCGACACTAAAAAACTTACATTGCAGCCATTTTGTATAAATATAATAATATACAAAACTCACGTGTTTGGATTAGGCTACACTGTATGAATACTTGCATGCGAAACATTAGAGGTTGTGAATCAGCCTATTTTACTGGGTGACCCAAGCCTGGTTACCTGGTTCTTATTGTGAAGAACATAGTGCATGTTGTCGGTGGTGGGTAAACTTTCTGTTGATACTCTTTTTCCTTCCTTCTGCTCACTGCATGCTGTCACATCTATGTTATGGACATCACTGTGATGGTTAATTTCTTTGGAAGGTGAAGGCCATCTGCAGGAGTCCATCGTCAAAAGTTCATCGTAGGGTGCACCGCAGCCTGAGGCCACGCCTTGTCAAGCACTTCCTTTATAATTTTTTTGAACAAACAGTAAATCAGAAAATATTATTTAAAAGTATTATATAAAGTTATGACTTTGAAAACTGTTTTTCTATAACATTACAATTGTACCACTATACTGAAGCTCCGAGAAATGTTACATATCATAAAACTTGTAACTCATAAGTGAGAACTTCAAGGGGGATTAGTCCCCACCATCTTGAATTTAAAGAATTTTCGCAGTTACTTGCATCACAGATTTTATATTTGATTTTGGGTGTCAACAAGGCATAGGGCTTTGTTTTGCACATGCTCTGAAACATATATTGCTAGATTATTGTTGCCAGGATCATTTCTGTAACCTCCCACTTAAAAAAATCACTTGCATCTTGCCTGCTGTCACAAGTCAAAAATTAATAAACGTGGTATAGTTGTAATCGTTTTATGAAGCTTTAGAAACTATTATTTATGCCATGTCGTGGGAAAAATTCCATTAAATGTTCTTAAATGGAACTTATGACAAAAATGAAAATCCAAGATGCCAGGACCTGATACCCCTTAATGTTATGAGCACTGGGTTCTGTTCTGTATGTATATACTAGAATGTATTTATTTATATTTTTTATGTCTAAGTTGGATGAATGTATTTTATAGTAATGACATTTAGTTAAATAAAAAATAGTTACCAACACACTGATAAACTAATTAAATTGATGAATTTTTTATACATTAAAAAATATAATGGTAACAGTATTGCAATTTATATTTTGCATTGCTTTTTCAACATTTTCACAGTTAAATAGATATTTGTAAATTAATTCTACAAAGATAGAAGTCTCACATATAGATGAGAGATTTACAGCAACGGAAATACATGTGTTGTGACAGCATGTAAAACTTTTGAAATAAGAGCAACAAATATAAACAATAGTATGTTATGACAACAACTGTTCTGAAAGAATTGTTTTTTAAATCCCTTTTGAACAGCAGGTTTAAAAAGTTAAATTTCTGAGTTGCTAAATATATCATATAATTTGTATAACTAGCACACTGAAAATTACTAGCTGTGTGGCATCATCGTCTGGTTGGTAATATTTTGAGAAGCATCTAAAGTTTCTAAAATATTTATCTCCTCTGGCTAGCTGTGAAGGAAAGTGAACATAAAATATTGTATCATTTTCTTAAAATTGCAAAGCCTAATTGAAGCTAATATAAACAAGTTGTGGCCATGAATGAGAAAAATTTGTACCTGATGTTAAGATAGCATTCGCAGCCTTATCCTTTGAATATTATACAGTCATATATATGTGTTCAACATCATCATGATCTACTTTATCTCATGTTACAGCAATAAGGAAGGGATTATACAATAATTTACAAATAATGAAAATAAAATTAATAGAATTATAACAAATGTAAACAAAATTATCACATCTACCACAGGGTAGCACATAAAGAATGCTAGCAGGAGACCACCACACCAAGCTTTACAAATGCGCTATTTAAATACACAAACATTTAAATGTTACAAAATAAAAATCATGCAATGGGCAGCATTGAAAATTATTGGGCACCAAGCAAAACCTATGTGGATGAACACACTGTTATTTAAAAACAGACATTTACTTTATTAATCAAAATCCTAAAGATTAATTTTCTTTGCATATTGGATACTTGCTTGGATATCATTTATAATTTGTGCTTTTAATAGAATGTCAAAATATGGAAGTGTTTACTGATTTGCTGCTAACTGTGAAATAGATTTTTTTGTTTAAAAGTCTGAATAAACACGACATTTACTGCAAATTCGTTACACAAGTTAAAAAAATTAATTTGTCAAATTTAATAATGTTACAGAATTTGCAATTTGATTGATAAATGGGCGTGCAAAGATGTGTTTCATGAAAAGTAATGGAGTGCTTAAAATATTTATGAATTATTATGGAACTGAAGAAGAGCAGGATGAAGACATTGTTTGTTTTCGCAACTTTGAAAATGTGCTAGAAGTTCCCAGTGATTTTTTTACCGAGACTTGTCATAGGGGTGTTGAAAAAATTAAAAATTGCAATGAGTTGAGTAACTGAAACACATTTAAATTAAGATGAAGTAATGATATTTACGTAAAAGTCGGCGCAGTTTAACAAAGAATTAAAACATTAAGCTTTTTTCACATGATCAGCCAAAAATTATAATCAATATTTTATGTACCTAATCTTATAAAAGTAAGTTGTAAACAATAATAATAAATTACAAAAATTTAATAGCAGGTCCACTTTTGTTAACACGTGATTAACTAGTTACAAGTAATTTCTAATAATATCCATAGAGATGTTGTCTTGCAACACATGTCCACAAGTGCCATACTTAGATAAATGGTATTTTACATACTACACGTATAAGTAGATAGACATTATAGTCCATTCACGGTTACTTCACACTTTTCTGAAGCCCTGCTAAATTTCTACTTTAGGTTACCGATTACGTATCCTTCCGCTACACGTAAACATAAACACTGTCATGTGACTTCTACGTTTTAACTGTGAAATGCTTTGTTTACTGTTTACAGCTGTTCAAAGAATCCTGTCATATTTCAAAAACCATTACGTATGAATATTCACAATTTAGGGCTATAATCATATTTAGGTCAGCTATATGACTTTTTAACGTTGTCTGTATTGACGATTGTTCTTACGGTTATTATTTTACGTTGTCGAGATATTTGTTATACACAATATAGAACATTACACATAATACATGTTGATATTTTGCCGCGGCTGTGTTTAACCCTGTTATAACTAACTGTAGTATTTAACTTCTTGTTATTGACGTGTGTTGGGTTATTTCGTTAAAAGGATGGCCTTAGTTGGAATAAATATCAAAATGAAGGAGCAACCAGTTCAATGAAAAAGACAGTAAATTAAAACACGTAACTCTTGTTGGTAATTTTTTGTATGTAGCAGCAACAAACTTAATAGATAGTGATGAACATGCTCACAAAAGGGCCTATGGTAACTTTTATTTTGCTCTTATTTCTTTGCATAGGTACTTTTACTAGGTTTATTTAATTATTAATTTTCAATTTTCTGGCTGGGCTTAGTAATTTGTTGGGATTGTGGCAAACATTCAAATCACAGAAACGTAAGCATGTTGCACAACTGTGTTTCAAACACCTAAGGCGTGTTACTAAGTTTTGATAAATAAACAGACATGACTTTAAAATAATTAACTTCTTCATAACGCAGTTCACTGGTAAAACTTATAAATTTTGCACGTCCAATATTTGCAATCTCGCCAGCGTAACGACTACGATGCAGTCACACGCAGTGGTCATGATACACGTCATAGTATATTAATTACTGCCATGGAAACACTGATTTATCACAACATGGTAACTTGCCTAGGTAGGTTTAAAAAACACAACATGTACAAACTTGATGTAGTAATTTGAAGTAATTTTTGGAGCAAGAAAAATTAATGCTTCATTGAGCAACAGCAGCATGCCATGCATGTCGCCAGTCGGCACTTCTGCCCACTTCGGATTTGTAACCCTCCCGCCAACACATCTTAATATATTATAATAAGTATAGTATAAGAATTCAAACATTAAAATCTCTTTTCAGTTATAAATTGAAAACATATATAATTTTCCTGCTACTACTAATGGTGTGAAACTTCCCAAGAAACAAAGGGATAGGGAGGGGGGGAGAGAGTGCGGGACGAGCTGTGCTCCGGACAGTCTATTGAAGTTTTTTCCTCCGTCAAAAAGACACCATCTCGCTAGGGACTATGCACCTTATTTTGCGCAATATTTTTAACTGGAACAATAAAATAGGTTTTCATCAGGGCTACCTAAAAATTTTAATATTTTTACTGTGAACTGTTTTTTAGCCGTTGTCAAAACAAGCTGCTCTCACTGTTTTTAATTTGTATTGAATACAAAATAAATATTACAAGTTATAGAAGATAAAAGTTCAAGTTTCATTTATTCAAAAAATAATACTTCTAAGTTAATCAGTGCTATATAAATGTGGTTTACAAGTTATTTAAAAAACAGGTTAACATATTACTCCTAAGGTGATTTTTCAAAGGTTTGTTTCAAAACTTCTGAAGAAACCGTGAATGGACTATAACATATATTTCTCCATTTGAGACAGATAGAAACTCTCGCCAGCAACTTATTTAATCAAATTCCTTGCACAAAACATATATTTATATACAGGTTGTCAGTTAATTCGTGGATACGGACTGCACCACACAAATCTGTGATCAAAACTAAATAAAAAATACTGTTTGGAAAAAATCTTATGGCCCTTAGTTTACGAGAAAAACTTCATTAAAGTAGATAAAATAACTTTGTTTCATGTTAAACACAACATGCAGCATCAGCATACCAAACATTGAAAAACGTCACAACAGGTGTTCGAAGTTTGCCCTGTCCATTGTAATGCACTTTTCTGCACGTTGGATGCATGTAGTATGCACGGAGCTCGGCCGCTGGATGCACCCATGGCCCAGTACTCTTTGCATGTGAACTCTATGTCCTCTTTGGCACTACTGAGCTCGGCTCGTTCCCTTATCATATGTCTTACGATCGACACATTAGTTGCAGCATTGCCACATCACCTCACCTTTATCTAATTGGAATACTACATGTTTATCACAATGGTTTTTCGATATTTCATGTTATTTTTCTTGTAAACAAAGGGCTTTATGCATTTTTACCAAAGAGTATTTTCTACTTAGTTTTGATCACAGATTCGTGTGGTGCAGTCCATATCTGTGAATTACCTGACATCCTGTGTGTGTGTGTCTATATATATACATATATATATATATATATATATACATATATATATATATATATATATATATATAGACACACACACTGATTCACAGCACCCGTATCACCCCTTTTTCTCAGCAACAACAGGACACGGGGGGTTCGTGAAAAAAATGTGATAACTATATTTATATAAATCATCGATTGGTAGTAATTCCATTCCCCCGAACATACTTAAAATTAAGGGTATGGGGGGAGGGGCGAGGTTTGAAATTGCAAGTGAGAACAGGGGTCGTATATGGTATTGTTGGAGAGATCATCTAAAAGGAAACAACATTTATTAAGACAGTTGTTTTCTGACATGCATAATTTACGCACAATAAAATTAATCTTGTAAGCATATGGTTTGTGAGGTGCGTAGTTTACGCACAATGAAACTGAACTAAAACTATTTTCATTCTTACTACAATCACGTGGAAATCAATTAAACATGTTTTTTTTGGGTGTGCATACCTAGTTTACATACAATCAAGAGGATGTCGGGTGTACTGCAAATACCAGTAGGTGTAAGAGAACTAGTGTGAAATGGGAACACTCATTCGCACACATCGCTTTTGGTAAGTGTTCCGAAATTTCGACCACCCTGTATAAGAAACGACTCTGCTTTCCTTCTTACGTTCGCGGTTGCTCAGCACAGCTGAGAGATCCACATGCTTCTCTGATTCTGTTTCATGTCTTCCCTCGTTGGATGCACGCGTAAACGATGTCTGTAATTCTCCCCCCCCCTCAAAGTCATTTGGGGACAAGTCTGGAGAACGAGGTGGCCAAGTTACAGGACCCATTCGTCCAATCCACCATCTGAGGAATAATGTCAGCAACTAGCCAAACTCTGCGTGAAAAGTGAGCAGGAAAGCCATCCTGTTGAAGCCACAATGTTAATCTCAGAGCAAGAGGGACATCTTTGATCAGCTGATAAAAAGTATTCTCTAGGAAGTCTACATATGCTGCACCATTCAATTGCCCTTAAAAAAATATGGTCCTATGACACAATGTTCGAGAAGGCCACACTAAGTATTAAGGCTCCACACATGCTGGTTATCCACTTGATGGAGCCAATGTGTGTTGACTGCAGACCAGTAATGGGCATTATGTATGTTAACATCACCATTACTCTTGAATATGGCCTCATCAGTCCACAAAATTCTGTGATGGAGACCATGGTCCTTGTTCAGATGCCAGTTGCAGAAATCAATGCGCTTAGGAAATTCATTATTCCCAAATTCTTGGTGCAGCTCTACATGGTACGGATGTAAACGATTATCAGTGAGAATTCTCCACACTGTACTTTGATACAATCCTGAGTTGCGGGCAATCCTCCATGTAGAATCATGAGGATTAACTACCATGGCAGCAAGTACAACAACAGCCCTGTCCTCTCTCACAGATCATCTGATGCGACGACGTTTGTTGCGTGTCTGTTGCACTAGTCCGGTTGTGCGCACGCGACATGCAAGATGCTGGAAGACATTGTATGAGTGATGGATGCACTGTGGGTATCTCTCTGCGTACAAACGGGCAGCAGCACTGCAGTTGCGACGACATTCTCCTAGTATCATCAGCATGTCAATAGCTTCTTCGTTTGTAAATGGCATTCCATTCAGAAAGCAACACCACAGACAGACAATGTCCGACACTGAAACAACACACATGATTAATGGTTGCATTGTAAATGAATGACTGTCTGAATGAACGACCTTTCGATTGTCAGTTAACTTGCATGCAAAGACTGCAGTTCCTGTAAGTGGTAGATGGCTTATCTGCTTGCTGCGTAGTGCTGCATTATTCTCTGTTTTTTCTCTGAAACATTCTAATACCTACTGCATGAGTCCATGCAGTAAGGCACACAGGTTACTGCTAGTAGAAAAGTGAGTCTCACACTCCAACCGGCAATACCGAAATGGCTCACATTGTGTATCTGATGTGCATAGTTTGGATAAATGTAACTGTTTCCTAAAAAACGTGGAGAATAAGGCAGCACTAAGCAGCAAACAGATAAGCCATCTACCACTTAAAGGAACTGCAGGTTTTGCTTGCATGTTAACTGACAATATGTTTATTCATTCATTCATTCTTTTTACTTTGCATGAATGACAGAATCAGAGTAGCACGTGGATCTCTCATCAGTGCTGAGGTCCATCGAGTATCCGTTAATGTAAGACTGAGAGCAGAGTCGTGTCTGATACAGGATGGTTGACATTTAGAACATTTATGAAGAGTGCTGTGTTTGAATGAGTGTTCCCAGTTCACGGTAGTTATCTCACACCATACCGGTATTTATAGTAGTACATCCTACGTCCTTTTAATTATATGTACACTAGGTATGCATGCCAAAAAAACAACATGTTTAGTTGATTTCCTTTTGATTCTAGTAAAAAAACAACATTTGCTATCAATTTTCATTGTGCATAATCTACACACGTCACAAACCATATACTTGAATGATTTAATTTATTATGCATAAACGATGCATGTAAGATAAAAGCATCTTAGTAAATGGTATTTCCTTTTAGCCTTATATGACCCACATTCCCATTTGTAATTTCAAATACCAATTGATGCTCCAAATAGCGTATAGTTATCACTTTTTCGCAAACCCCCGGTGTTGTGTTGTTTCCGAGAAGAGGTTATACTGTTGCTGTGAATCATCCTCTGTGTGTGCGTGTGTCTCGTGTTGTAAACTAAGTCGAACATACATATTATCACCTGCTATCAATGTACAACATAACCAAATATTTTGTTAAGTTATATTTTGATTTTGTAAATCACAAGTTAAACTCAAAAAGCCCTTGCAAACCATTAACCTAAATTTGTAAAAATCTTATGGAAATAGACCTTGCAGTAAAATTGGAGATACACACACACTCATAAGACAACATATGATACACACTATTTTCCAGTTTATGTAGAAGTGGCAGTTATATTTTTCTTCTTCTTATGACATCCATGTTAAATATGATGTTACTGTACTCTAAGAAATAAGCACCATCAAATTTTCGGGCTTGCATGTCAATAGTACCTTATGTGGAAATCAACATATTGACAAAATCTTGGCTAAACTTAGCTCAGCCTGTTTTGTGTTATATAAATTATCCTCAACAATATCCTCTGTATATTTAAAACAAATTTATTTTTCACTCTAATGTCATTGGTATTATATTTTGGGCACTATCAACACACACTAAGCAAATTTTTCGATGTAAACAACGCCATCAGAATAATCTCAGGTACCAAGCATTGCGATTCATGTAGACCTTTATTTAAAAAACAAAGTATACTCCCCTTTATTTCACAGTTTATATACTCGTTAATAAATTTTTGGTAAAAAAATCCCTCAATTTAATGGAAACAGTGAAATACACTCATACAGTACTAGAATAAAATCTATCTAACATGCACATTCTAAGAAATAGCACAAAGTTGTACCGGAAAGATACTCAATATTCTGGTATTATACTTTTTAATATGCTGCCAGCCAGGCTAAAAGGAATAAGTGATTATAATCTTAATTCAATTTAAATTTCAATTCAAAAATTATCTTTTAGAAAAAACATTTATACGCTGGACGAATTCTATGCTCATAAATAACTTTGATTGCCAAATTGTTTAAGAGTAATAGCCAGTCTGTACTAGACTTTTTGTCTGATTTTTATTTTTGGAGATACACTTTAATTCATCAGCAGAATTATATTTGTCCAAATTTTTTGTGGTAAACAATACAACATTTTAAAATTTATATATTCATTACATTTCTTTAAATTATTTTGATAAGCCTCTGTAAATGTTTGGTTTCTGCTTTATATATAGTTTTACAAATTACTGTATATGTAAAATTGTACTTTTATTTATATTTTTCAAGTTCCTTTTTTGAAAATAGTTTCTCTATATTAATTATGTATGAATGTATGTACTGTATTTTTGTACTCCTATGTTTTCAGTGTAATTACAATTATAGGCCCAGCTATTTTTTTAAATATATTAGTAAGAACCCCACGTGATTATGTTCAGTTAATTTTGTCCTTGTGGTAATGTATACGCTGTACTTTATTTGTATATAGTTATACAGTGTTTGTACTGTCTTTAAAAGTCCTTATTTTTTACACTGCCCTTCAAAGTTTTTTATTTTTCTCTAATTGCTTTAATGATAGTAGTTCAACAAATAAAATTCTTGTGTCAAAATTTTTTTTTTGTAAACTGATAGCATATTATGCTATTGCCTATTGTGTCGTGCATCTGACTCTTCTGTAAGCCGGGCTACAGCGATGTTAGACATACCAATTTCTTGGTACAAGCATTGGTCCTAGTTTTCAGGATGTCGCACCACTTACCAAAATACTTTTGTACTTGTACGCGAAAATACCAAGGTTGTGGCCTTATCAGTTGTACTATATAAAGCCTTTGTGCTACGATTAAATTTTAGGCTCGAACGGAAGCTTCCACGAGACCTGCTACCCGAGCCTCCATGCAAGCAGGTATGGAGGGTTCTGTGGAATAACCTGTCCAACAATATTTGCTGCCGCACAAGTGGCGAATGAATTTTTAATGATTTTACTTCAACTTATGCACAGAATCAAATTTTTTTTTGTGATAACTGAAACTTATGTGTTAAATAAAAAAAAACAAATGTTTAGCATAATTCTTATACAATGGTTTTATAACACAAATACAGTAGAATCCCGATAATTCGTATTGTCAAGGGACTGAATGTTAAATATGAATTATCGAGATATTCAAATTAGCGGGATTACCAATAATCGGGAGCAAAAACAGAAAAAATACATAACGAGATTAATGCAAATTTGCATTAAATGATAAATGCATGGCTACATATTATGTATAAATAAATCAATAATTACATTAATAAAAAACACATTAAAAATTTACTTTTAAAAAAAATCTGTAATTTTTTTTTGGTGCAAGCCTTGCAGACGGGTATTGTTGATGGCTTTGTCAAACATGTTCAAAGCAGAAAATACTTCATCGCCAACGTCTAATTTCGCTAAGAAATGGCGCACATTGTTAATGCACTGTTTGGCCACTTTAGGTGTAATTGTCGGCACATCATCTTCGTCATCACCTTCACCATCAATGTCCTGAGATGGAGCCAAAATTTTGTCATCAGTTAGAATCCCAGCTACCACTAGGCCATCGTCAAAATGGATGAAATCTTCAAACGTTATAGAATTTTCTTCATTTTCAGTAAGACGATTCCAATTCACAGGACATTCTAAGTCTTGTTCAGTAACTGCAGATGAAAGTTCCACCTTCGTGAATCCACAAGCACGAAAACAGTTTTTTATTGTGCTTTCGCTAACACTTTGCCACACCTTGTGAGCAATGTTCATGGCTGAAAATAAGGTGATTTTATGATCTTTCCAATCCTCGATGCTGTCAAGGAGTTGCATCACTACTTCCTTGTGGTAAAAGGTTTTGAACGTTTTAATTATGCCCTGGTCTAGAGTCTGCAGCTTAGAAGTAGTGTTGGCAGGAAAAAAAACAACATTAACATGACTGAGCAGTGGGGTATTGTGGGCCGTACAATTATGCATGAAAAGTAGAATTTTTCGCTGCCTTTTCTCCATATCAGCATTCACTGATCGTATCCATTCCTTGAATAATTCGCCCGTCATCCACGCTTTCTTGTTTGCATGATAGGTCATCGGAAAAGTTATGTTTTTAAAACATCTTGGTTTGGCTGATTTGCCTATCATGTGCTGTCTTAATTTCTCAGATCCATCCATGTTGGTGGCCAACAATATGGTTACACGTTCTTTACTATTTTTTCCGCCATGACAATTTTCTTCCTTAAAACACATTGATCGGTCGGGGAGACACTTATAAAATAACCCCGTCTCATCGGCATTAAAAATGTTGTTGGGCTCATTAGAATCGATTATTTCTCCCAATTTGTCTTTCCACTCGGAACAAACGTCGGCCGATACACTTGCACTTTCCCCACTAACACTAAGCTTCTTAAATTTTATGCTTTGTCTTTTTTTAAACCTATCAAACCAACCATTACTCGCACGAAAGTCTTTAATTCCCATTTTTTTCTGCGAAAACTTTGCTTTTTCTTTTAAAATGTTTCCTCCAACTGGTACATTCGAATTCCGTGCTTGCGCAAACCACTTTTTTTAATTCTCTTCTAGTTGTGGATACTCACTAGTCTTAAAGCTCTTTACTTTGCTGTCCGATGTCTGGGAAGTGATTTTGTCCTTGTTCTTCAGAATTGATGTTATTGTGGAAGGAGGAACGTTATAACGTTTGGACACATCAATTTGTTAATCACCACCGGCCACTGCGTTAATGGAAAGACACTTATTAGCTCTTTTCGAAGGCATGGCTAAGACCGAACTGACTAACTTTTCACTCGCTCTGCTCCTTCCTACCCTCTCATAACTGTAGACCGGACAGCAAGGTGCCTCTTAGTTCTGAGAATCACAGACACATTGCCTCACAGCCTACTCTGCGTCATTACCTGCCCTTCAAACCCTCCTACGTCCCTCAGTACCATTCCGGTCTTTTTTACTCTGCCCGAATTGCATAAATCTAGAGCTGGTGTGCAGTCTAGGGTTAAAAACATTACGAGTTAACAAGATTTTTAAGTTGGAAATAAGAATTCTAAGACGTTTTAATTGAGCTTGAGCACCAAAATAAATACGTATTATCGGGGGGACCGGAATGCATTGTTTTTTTAACGAATTAAAGGGATTTTCTCAAGGGACCGGCAAATTTGCACGAATTAGCAGGATATACGAATAATCGGGATGCGAAATATCGGGATTTCACTGTATATATTTTCGTAGTTTTTTCATTTACTATTTATTCTTGTTGAATTGTTTTAGCGCTGTTTTTCTAAACAAAATAAATAAAATTACAACTATCGTCAATACCATATACACAATACAATACACACACACTGATTGGCAGAAATTTTGATCTTATACGAAAACATCCATGAAAACAGCCAACAGATAGCCAAATATTCCATGGAACCATCCACAGAACCAGCAATGCAAGCTTGCATGGAATCTTTCAAGGAACCTTCCATCATGTCACATAGGCTTGTCATTATTTCACACAGTTCTCAGTTTCTGCACATGGCTTTCTTGCGCGTCCTTAGTTCTGTTTCGATTTGTGTTCTAATTTTTTTCTGCCCCAAGGGAGTACGAACCATGTTATATATTTATGTTCTTGTATTGTACTCAATTTGACATGTTCTATATCCCTGAGCTACTATGCTCAACATGACATCTGTGAAACACAATATAAAATAAAATAAAAAAATTTCCTTGAATGGGCAAGTTTTCCGGGTAACAGGGATCAGTGACTTCAGGTAGCAAAAAATTCAAATAGAAATAATTAAGTGGTTGATGCACTTTTTCTCTCTCCAGAATTTGTCATCTCTCATAATTTTCTGAACCACCATGCCCCAAGGAGTCCAAACCACAAAGTAGCACAATTTTTGGCCAGTAATATGTAGCTGGCCTTGAATTTGGTACATGTAACAATAGTTATTTTTAACTTGGTTTGACCATTCTCAAAAATTTAGCTCAAAATTATCTTCATTTAAGTTGCAGATTCTGGTGTTAAATTTTCTGCAGCTGCAGGGCACTTCACCTTGACTATAGCTTGGTCACCCACCAATTAAGCCATCTGGTGTTGCAGCAAGCCATGGTAAAACCTTGTCAACAAAAAATCCTGATACTTCAACAGTCATTGTGTTCATTTTCCAAATGTTTTATTGTCATGGGCTCTTTTTATATCCCATATTGTGTAGATCTATTACCTGTGAAATTATTCTATAAAAGTATGGTTTTTGACTTGTCTTATGACTTCTGGAGTTTGCAAATTTTTCCAAAATGTGATTCTGTGAGCAGTTTCAGTCATTCTTCTTTCCACATCAAACATTTAGCTTGAGAAATGGTATTGCACTGTACCTAAGGCCGCTCTCCATCTGTAAGCTGAAGCGACTGTCTACTGTAGTGGTGTGTTCGTTCTTGACTCAAATTCAGTCGTGCCGATGTCTGGTATGCCACTTATGTACCTGTAGTGACAATCTCAACTGGAAAATTGTGCCTGTATTTAGGTTGCCCTTTATATCCACTTTGCCTTCTGCATATTTTTTTTTTTTTTGCGGACCCCTGACTACGATTTATATATTGTGTGCAGTTACATACCAGGGCTGCTTTGAGTAATTTGCCTATGAAGGTTTGTGTGCTCCTTTTTGTGTTGACATCAATCACAGAAAGGTCACACCTTGTCTCTAACTGCCACGCAGGGAAAAATTAACCTATTTGCCATCTACATACTTGCAAGCAATTGAATGAAATGAGTCTGCATTATTAGAATAGTTTTCTATCAAGCTCGAAGCATGGTGTGTGACAAGGTTGTTTGCAGCCACAATGTAATTTCATAGTCTTAACTTTACGAAATTTGACACCATGTTCTCCTCCCCATCTTTAGGGCTCTTGCAAAAATATACTCTTCTGAACACTGCTCTTGGTCACAAAAGCATGTGCTGGACCATTCATTATATCCTCCAACTGATTGATCTCTTCTTGGGTGTGTAAGTCTTTGCTACTTCTGTACTTAATGTCTTTTGTGACTGCTGCATGTGGTAATTATTAAGTTTAAGTGCTTTTCTGAAAAACACAGAAAAAATTCAAAATGATGATATATTTCCACTCTACTAATCACGTAGAACACGAATATACTAGGGGCATTAACGTCCGACAAATTTCGTAATATGTGCCTACCTAACATAACATAACCTAACCCCACGATGGGTGAATCACTATTTTACATTTTTAAACTAACCTAGGATTGTTGGGTTTTACACTAACCTAGGATTTTTGGATTTTACACTAACCTAGGATGTTTGGGTTTTACACTAAACTACGAATGTAGGATTATAGGGATTTAGAGGAACCGTAAAAAACACCAAAATAAGGTAAATNTACACTAACCTAGGATGTTTGGGTTTTACACTAAACTACGAATGTAGGATTATAGGGATTTAAAGGAACCGTAAAAAACACCAAAATAAGGTAAATTGACTCACCTAGGTAGGGGGCTGGTATAATTCCTCTGACGTTAGTAGACGTAAACAAACATATTTCTCAAGTTTTTTAAATATGTTCTACTTATTTTAACATTACGCCCTCTTAAATATGAACAAGGTAAGTTGTGCAGAACCCATTAATGCAACTGTTGTTGGTCTAGGACGTTTCTTTCAGAAACGTAAACAAACTGGCTATACTGCTCATTTTGTTCAATTTTTTTAAATATGTTGTACTTATTTTAAAGCTACGCCCCTAGTATATTTGTGTTCTACGTCATTAGTAGAGTAGAAATATATCATAATTTTGAATTTTTTTTTAGTTTTCCAGGAAAGCCCCTAAACTTAATAATTACCCTGCATGTAAATGCATCCCCCATTCCAGCAAAGCATGTCTAGCTGGAAGAAGGAGAGGATAAATTATTAGAAATTTAACTTATAACAAAGTGTTGCTATACAACTTCTTGAATGAAACAACCCGTATTATCACAGTGAATCCATATCAATTAATTGCCATATAGATTTGTTTTGTTGTATACAGCAGCAAAATACAGCATCAATTCAATTTGTGCCTTCTTGGGAGGAGGGGGTTTTGTGGCAGATTGGCCCATGCACCCAGACCTGCCGAGATGATCTGTTACCACTGAATGGAATAGGCAGGTGTAATCAACCACAAGTCCCCTGAAATGGCACCAAAGGGGTTTTTTATAGTGGGGTGCCTGGGATGTTTTCCTCTGAATGGGGAATAAAATTGGCCTCACTCAGGGTGTATGACTTTGCTCGTGGTTTGCATTGGTGTACACTATGGTGTGCTACTGGGACAGTAATTTGCAGTAAATAGTGGTGAAGGGTAACTGTTCCTATGTACTGCTTAGGTCTGTAAGAGGTTAGTCCCTCTCCTAAAGGCATAGCCCGTGAGGTATTTTAACTTATGGCTTCTTTTCTCTCACTCCTCCCCCAGCCCAAATGGCAGGCTGAGGTTGGCGAGTATTAGTACGAGGGGCCTCTAATATGGCTTCTAAACGCACTCCACAAAAAAGCGGTACCCTCAACAGCCACTTGAAATGGCACCGCAACAATACTGGTAGTGATTTGGATTGTGATTCTGTACTGTTCAGTCTACCTCTGTTAAGTTACCTCCATCACATCTTTTGTTATCCAAAGTTTATTAGAAAGGCCCGCTTTTGAAAAGGTGGCACCTTTTGAATTACAAAATGTTATTTATGGAGCAGCTGGTGGACCTGTTGTCTACTGTAAGAAAATCAGTGAAAAGCATGAGGTTCTGGTCGAGACGTCGAATGCCGCCCAGTCTAGGGAGCTCTTGGCAATGAAGACTTTCAGTGGGGCAACTACAAAATTTCCTGTTCCGGTCACATCCCATGTGTCACAAAACTTCAGCAGGCGTCATCTAGTATCCCGACCTGATTGACATCCCGGAAAGTGAGATCTTACGTAAGCTGTAGTGAGTCTACCAACTAATGTTGTTAGTCACCTACAGCTACCCTCATCTTGACTTTGGTGTGTGAGACCTCTCAGTTATCGAAGTCGGCTACTTGAGTATGCATGTTAAGCAGTTTATTCTTGCTCCTCTACATTGTTACAACTGTCAACAGTTTAGTCATTCATCTGCAAAATGTAGGAATCCACCAGCTTGTCCAAAGTGTGCAGACACATCACATCCTGATACCCTCAGTTCAGCAAACCTGTGAGGTGTGGGAACTGCAGCAAAGGATGCCTGTCTGGTCAGAGTTCCCTGTTTACCAGGAAGAGCAGGCTGTTTGGCGAATCCGAGGTATCGACAATGTTTCCTACAGTGTTATTGCCAATACTCCACCAGCAAAGGATGTGTGTACTCAGACAGTCAGTGTGGCTACCCAGACAGAAGTGTCTGTGAGTGAACCGAAGCCACAGCGAGTTCCGACGGCCCAAACCTCAACAGTTGGTACGCAGTGTGAACCAGCTGAGAAAAAAATGTTGAAGCCCGTTGTTGTTACCATATCTCGGCATCAAGTTGCTGTGAAAAAGTCGACAAGCCAAAGATTCCATAACTTACATTCATTCCTGCGAGTGAACCTGATTCGCAGGATCACATCATCAAATCGCTGAGTCGCCAGTCTCTCTCTCCTGAGCCAGAAGTCAAGATGGCGGTTAATGGTGACTCACAAAACACTGGTGAAGGCTCAGGTGGCTATAAGCTGGTGATCAATAGACATAGAGGGAAAGTCAACTTGGTATGCTATGCGTAGACAGTACCAAGTTGGTGGTGTCAGAACGGCAGGATTTGTCCTTGGCAATGAGTTGCCCAGTAGTCTGTTCTAGTGAAATTGTCGTTACAGGTAGATGTCAAGGAATATTTGTGAGACTTTGGGTCTAATTGTGCCAGCAGACAAAGATGGCATCCTGCTAGGCAGTGTCATTGTAGCGAGGACTTGGGTCTCTTCAAACTCTTGACAGTTTGCCAATTAGAATGATTAATTTGTTTGATAGTGCCATTAGTCTTGACGAGGGGGCCATAATAGGAGGTTTGAAAGCAGGTCACAGGTTCTTCCAAATGTTCCAGAAGCTTCTAAAGTAAAACAAACAGAATGTCCTCTACCAGAAATGATGGGTGAAGTGCTAGTAAGAACAAGAGGAAACCTCAACTGGTAACAGAAGAAGGTTTTCTCTGAATTACTGCAAATAAATAGGGATGCTTTCTCGTGTGGACCAAATAACCTTGGAAGGAAGTATTAATGTAACCTGCCACCGTATTGATACAGGAGATGCAGGCCCATAAAGCAACTACCAAGATGACTACCACTAGCTTAACATGAGGCAGTTAAGGGTTTTCTTAAGAAAATTGAAGAGTTTGATATGTTACAACCACCAGTTAGTCAGTGGTATTCCACCACTGTACTTGTTAAGAAGAAAGATGGATGTCCGAGGTTTTGTGTGGACTATCGCCAGCCTAATAACGTAACAAAGAAAGACTCTTATCCACTTCCAAGGGTATAAGAGACACTGAACAGCCCAGCTGGTTTGCAATGGTTTTCTACTTTGGACATGAAGAGTGGGTACTGGCAATGTGAGGTGGCCCCTGAGGACCAAGAGAAGACCATTTTTTTTTGTTCAAGAGAAAGGAACCTGGCGATCCAAAGTTATACCTTCTGGGCTGTGCAGTGCCCTACAAATGTGTGATTGAATACCTTTAAATTCCTGTCCAAGTTACCGAGATGACATCTTTGTGGCAGGAAGGACATTTGAAGAGCACCTATTTCCCTTAGACTGTATTCCAGAAAGTGGCCACAGCCGACATGAAACTAGTTTCCCTAAGAAGTCTTGGGATTCGAGAACAGTGAGGGCTTGTGCATTTTGATGCTAGTGATGTAGGCTTTGGAGCTGTGTTATCACAGATTCAGAATAGGAAGGAGAGACCTCTAGAATACTTCAGTAAGGTATTGTACAAGCCTGAGAGAAATTACTATGTCATGCGCAGGGAGCTTGTGGCCATTGAGAGGTCAATTTCACACTTACACCCTACCTTCATGGCAGATATTTTATTCTAAGAACTGACCATGCTTTATTATACCAGCTACTGAATTTCAAGAACCCTGAAGGTCAAATAGCTTGGTGTATACAGCATTTTCGAGAATAGAACTTTGAAATACAACACAGATCTGATTGCCTTCACAGGATTGCAGTTGCATTTTCTAGGAGGCAATGTGAACCATTCTGTCATCATTGTGAATGTCCTGAAGAAACAATAGCTGAATGTATGGAGGACAGGAATTCAAGGTTCTTTATCTTGTGATGGGTCACCTACATGGAGTGATGAGGGTATTAGGAAATATTAACTAAACGATCCCACTTTGCATCCAATACTAAAGTGGAAAAAAGCTGGCTGTTGGCCAAAATGGGAAGTGTATAGAGCACAGTGGAATTTCCTTATATTGAAGAATTATATGCTTTACAGGAGGTGGGAAAGTAATGATGGGAAACCCACATGCTTAGAATTGGTCCTTCCATAATGCAGGGTTACCAAAGTCTTAAAGGAACTGCATAATAATGCAGTCAGTGTTCACATTGGTACTGATAAGACCCTCTGCAGAGATTCTTCTTGTTTAATTTTTAGCAGAATGTTTAGAAGTAGTGCCGAATGTGCGGCACCTGCACTGCGAGTAAGGGACCAAAGACTAGGGTACAAAGTCACCTCCAGAATTACAGTGTTGGAGCCCCATTCGAGAGAATGTCATTATAGAATCTGGGCCACTTGCGTGCCACACAGATAGGTAATCGGTACCTACTGGTGGCCGAAGATTACTTTATTAAGTGACTGAGGTTGTTCTCCTCCCAAGCCAAAAAGTAGGTACTGTGGCTGATGCACTCGTAGAGCATGTCTTCTATAGGTTTGGGGTGGCACTAGTGCTCCATTTAGATCAGGGATGAAATTTTGAAGTAGTTGTGATCCAAGATGTATCAAAGATTCTATACTTGAATAACACTATGACTATAGCCTTGCACCTTCAATCCGATGGAATGGTTGAGAGGCTTAACCTCACTCTTGAGCATTATCTGTCAATTTTCGTGGCAGATGGTTAAAATGACTGTGATTTAAAGCTGCCATTTTTTCTCCGTGCTTACTGCTTGGCAGTTCACAAATCTACAAGGAAGTGTAACACCATTGAGGATGGTGTTTGGTTGGGCAATAGAAGAGGAAGCTGTTGCCCCAAAGTATGCCAGCGAATTACGTCACAGACTAGGCAGCATTTGTGATTTTGCTTGGCAGCACCTCAGAATAAATGGTGACAGGAGCATTCTCCTGTCACCATTTATTCAGCCGAGGTATTTCAAGGACAACTGGTATGACTGTACAACCCACAGAGGCAAAAAGAATACTGCATCAATGATGTCTTTAGGATTTGTCTTCAAGGCTATCCGGTAAAGCCTAATATTTTCTACATTGACCGACTGGCACTCTATAAAGGTCCAGATGTTGCAGAGTGTGTTTGGGACGAATAAACTTTAGGGGGCAGTGTTACACGCCGCCACTCTGCATTGTTTACTTTGCCGCCCCTTTGGGTGTATGAAGTGCAGTGCTCCAAGGGCATCTCCGGGAAACTGAGAATGGTGCACAGAGATTGTGGGTGGCGCCTTTGGCTTGGTGCAATTCATCTTTCCCTCCTTAAGCATGAGCTGATATCAATGGTAACTTGAGAATCGTACAATTACAAACAAGCTGCCATGGATTATTGATGTGTCCCTGATAAGGCTGTCTCGACTTTTGCCACTCCTGTCCTCAAGGAAATTGAATGTCGGGGGATATTGTTGCAAGAATGTTCTGGCCATCGCTCTTGCCTCTCTCAGTGATACCCAGTGTATGGGAACCTTCTTGATTGAGTCAACGGGTCTGTATAAGCTGCGACAGACCTCAGAGTAGACAGTCTGGAGCTTTGTGCGGCTTAAGTGCCAGGTGTGCAGAGCCAGCAAAGCGGCGAGCTGCAACAACAGTGACTAGCGAGATTGAAGTCTGCGAACATTGGTGCAATGGAGAAAGAAACTGACTGGTAGAACTATGGAACTGGATGCGTGAGTGGCAGACATTTGGAATGATGGCAATAGACATATTGAATATGTGTAAATAATAAGTGTGAATTAAATGACTAACCAATACAAAAACGGTGTTAAGGACTTTAGTTAGAATTGAGAATATCATTCAATATTACATTCACTGAGAATAGTAAGTGTTAATAGTAGAGATGGGTAGTTTAATGTTGTAAATGATTGCTGTGTATGTTTTTATAGCATTATAAATACATAAAAAAATTTAATTTTGTTATTTATTTTTATTAAGACTTCCATTTCTCACGAACTTGGACACGCTCCTTGTGCCTTTTAACATTATAATGGGTCCTAGAACTTGTGTTCAGCTTAAATTGGCATTTGGTTGGGGATATTACAAAGAAATGTCATAAATTTCTATAATGGTTAACTTTTTTTTTAATTTACTCATAAATATAGTATTTACAGTATTAGTTTAATATTGGAAGTAGTATTGTGAACAAATTCAATATAAAACAGTATAATATAAAGGAACGTTCTCTTACAGCAAACTGTAGTACCGTTACTACATTTTAATCAAAAAGTTATTTTCCTATACTTATATTATTGGAATGTCTGTAATTCTGTATTATCAATGATGTCAGTAGTTCATAATCTTGGTTATTTACAGATCACTTAACAATGGATACAGCACGTGTACGAGTTGCGCGGAGATTTCAAGTATCAGAAATTGTGTTAAGCTTTGGGTTAGAATTGGTTGCTGATGTGGTAAGTACTCTTCAGTTATTCCTTTTTTGTTTTCATTATATGTGTTGAGAGGATAATGAGACTCAAGTAGCCAAATATACTAAGATGTCTGTTGTTAATAGTTAATTAAGACTATTCCTGCACCTTAAAGGTGTCGTCCTGCATTTTAAAGGTGTGAGTGAGACTATCAGGATGACTATACAGAGTTATTCAGCTAAGATGTTTGTCTGAAATATCTTCCAAACTGCTAAATATATCAACGTTTTGATTTTGAATTCAAAAATGGCACTATGGGGCTTATAAGAGACTATCTGTGTCTGTTCAGAGATGTAATTAACTACTGAGATATTTATATCAACTTTGGTTTTTTTAAATGGGAGTGTACCCATTTCACCCAATACCATAAGATGTTCTTGAGCGGCGAGTTCAGTCACTTGGTTATTTTGACAATCCGACTAGCAATTTTATAGATATAAGGGGGTGTTCATATGAGTAATCATTTGACTGTAGCTGTGGCAGGGTAGGTTGCATCATCCGTTGGGATGTCCAACGGAGTGTTCCTACATAGGTGATGTACATACTAGTGATACAGTGACATAGGTATCGAGCGCATGCAAACATTGTACCGTATTTGTGAGTTCTGGTGAAGCTGAAGGAAATGTACACCAACTTTGAAAATAAACAAAATGTGATGGCAGTGGTAGTGTTATACACAGAGAGGGATCCACTACGACAATGTCTATTGCAAATGACACTGTTGAGACTTTGCAAGAAACCATTGGTGGGCGGGAACTGGAATACTTTGGTTAGAAGCAAACACAGACCAGCAACAGGTGAAATGCAGGCAACCAACATTCTTATGCCAGTTGTCCACAATCCACATGTGAGCACAATGGAACTTGCAAATGACTCAGGAATAAGCCAGGCAAGTGTTGCTCGCATTCTACAGTGGTACAGATTTCATATGTACCACGTATCACTTCATCAGCAACTAGATGACAATGATTATGCAAGGAGTGTGGAATTTTGTCGTTCTATTAATTTGAAAATGTGGGACATTAGACAATTTTTCCAGTGAGTTCTTTTCATAGACAAAGCCATGTTCAGCAACCATGCCAACGTGAACTTGAAAAGTGAACTTTACTGGTCAACTGCGAACCCATGCTGGTTGAGGGAGGTGGAACACCTGAGACAGCGGAGTGAGTCATTCCATATGAAATCATTAAATTAAAAAAAAAAAATGGAAGATGATTTTGATAAAAATTTGTTCCTATGTTACCCTATCTTCAAGGTGAACGAAAAACATTAATTTAGATTTTTACCTAAAACTAGATAATGGCAGCCATTTTTCATACACACTGCAAGCAAATTTCATAGATATCTGAGGTTTATGAAACTAGCAGTAACTGTTATAAGTCACCTATTGTGGAGTTTTTAGTGTCATTTAAAAGCTTACATAAGATACTATTACTCTGTATTTTTATTTTATAGAATAAATTTTGTATTTTCAAGATGGTGGCCATCTGCTTTCAGCATTCAGATGACTGTTTTACTCCACTGCTTCTCCAAAGTTGCATTTAGAGATCTGATCTATTGTATGCTTAGCGTCTACATATAGAACAGTGGGAAAATCAAAGTTATATGGGTTGAATACTTCTTTCCTAGAAAAGAATAGTCTCATACTTGGGAAAAAATGAAAATTTGCTTTTTTCGAAGCCAAAAAATAGTTGTGGTAGACAAAATAGAAATTTGATTTTTTTATGAAAGATACTCTTGATGAATAGCTATAGGGCACAAGGTGTCCCATTCTGTTGTTTACACCCCTGTTAAGTACACAGACCTTAANGAAAATCAAAGTTATATGGGTTGAATACTTCTTTCCTAGAAAAGAATAGTCTCATACTTGGGAAAAAATGAAAATTGGCTTTTTTCGAAGCCAAAAAATAGTTGTGGTAGACAAAATAGAAGTTTGATTTTTTTATGAAAGATACTCTTGATGAATAGCTATAGGGCACAAGGTGTCCCATTCTGTTGTTTACACCCCTGTTAAGTACACAGACCTTAAAAAAAAAAAGTAATTTTTTAATTTAATATATTGTGCATTATATAAACTCACTTCATTCTGAATGTAATTAATGAAAGTGTGTCAAAGGAATACAAATGTGAATTACCTTTGCTTTAGTTAAAGAGTGTGCCAATATAAGTTTTCTTCATGCTGGCTAGTAACCTCAAAACATCAAAGACAGCTTTACGCATAACAAATACCTAATCACTGCACAAGTTAATTCATTATAGCTGTGGTACCAGTAAATTATAGTTTACTGTTATGTCTACATTTTAGTCTTCTTATTGAACATTCACAATTCAATTTCACTCAATTTACAGTCACTGTTTGTACACTTATACTAATATTTACAAATTTACAAATTCCATGTTTATGCAGCAATGTTACTATGTAGTATGTGCCATTCTCTCTATGAAAATCACTGATAACATTTCACTCAGTTTGTTGCTTATGTTGTGTGTTCTTCCATTCTGAGTTACTACCTCAAGTGGTGACAACGTTCTTAAAATATTCACTTGTTTCACCCATACCAATTCCTTTGTAAGTTTGAAGTGAGTGCTTGGCCCTTTAGGATGAAAAAATGTGGCCTTGTATTCTTCTTCTCCCTACACAGTTTCTTTGCCTATAACAATTCCAATCCACCATTCACCATCATAAATAAAACACACATAATCGTTCAGGTCTGGCAAAACAGCTTGTTGCGGTTTGGTGATGGGTACCATTTAATATTTCTGTAATGATGAGTATTGTCAGGCAGTGAGATTATCTCCATCAACTAGAACACAACCATGATACTGTCTTGTATTGGGAATGGTTTCAGCTTCTTTAAATCGTTTTTCAAGTAACTTCTCTTCACAAACAATATCTTCTGGCGGCACAATAAAAAATGTTATTCCAGAAATTTTGCTTGAACAAAATTTGAACATTTCTTGTGGCAATACTATGTGGTTTTCAGTGGTTCTTTGTAAACTATACTTGGTCACCAGGCGTTTAACTGTACCTCTGGCACCATCACACAGACTTCTGCCATGCAATGTGGCAAAAAAGTGCCATTCAACAGACAGACTGAAATCATGTTTGTGCTTAGCCAGGTTAACAAAGTTTATTTTGTTTTTGTATTAAGCAGCTGAACTGTCACTAAAATAATTCACTTTTGTCCAGTTGGGAAATGTGTCTTTCAAACGTTGAAGCAGAACTTTCTGAAAGGTGTGAACAGCTACAATGTTGTGTGTCAAATAGTCACCAACAACACAGAATGTTTCAAACTTCATGGAATTACTTTCTTTGTAATATACAACAAATAACTATAATGTGGCTTGTCCGTTAACCCAATGAAATGCCTGTACCTCATCTTTCATCACGAAAGTATATTTCTCTGAGAAATCTCCCAAAATGAAGCACTCAGCAGAAGTAATATCTTCTTTTTTTAATTTTTGGAATTCAGCCTGATGTTTTGCAATAAAGTGATGACTTTTTAATTTTATCAACTTTTCCTTTAGATCAATGAAAATCTCTTCCATTTTTTTTCGCTAAGTTGGCAAACTCACAGCGGTCAGTTGACAACCATTGTTTGTACTTTATTTCACTCAGTAGCTCATCTTTCTCACAGATTATTCCATCCAGCACATCAACTCCAGGATATTTATGACATTGTGAAAGCATACAACTTTCTTTTGAATCTTCACAAACAATAATTTTTATTAAATCTTTGTATGACATTTTACTCACTATAGCTGCTAACATTAATTTCACATTTTGGTGCTGTAGGCATACACATACAGAATGTGTGCCACTGGCACCAGATAGCACGCAATAAAGCAAACTTTGAAAACCCTATCTTTAAGCATGAATGAGTTTCTTTGAATTGCAAGTGAACTTTATTTAAATTAAAGAGTACTCTATATTTTTGTTATATTGTCTTCGCTCCACTTGGAGATGTGTGTGTTACACATTCCTTTAAACTAGGCATGATTCTGCTTGCATCATCACTTTTGTAAAAATGTGTAACAACTTTTACAATGTAATTACTTAAGCAATTTCCCCTTTTTTTGTTATCAACATTTGGTAGCACACCATGTTTTGCGTTTAAAGATCTTGCATTTCATTCTAAATATTCACAGCACTTAAACTCAGTTTTGGTTTTAGAAATGCTCCAGCATTTTGGCACCAATATCTAAAATTTTTATGTTTCTCATTAAATGGGCTAGCATTTGCAAATTTCTCCTTTAAATCTTGTATTAATTCAAGGTAACTTAAATTGTTATTTTGAGTAATTTCTTTATAGTTAGTATCATCAGTGGGAAACTAAATACTTATTTCTAATTTTCTTCTAATTATATATGATAGGTTATCAATCTTTTGCTCCATTCTTTGTCTTCCTTTATACTGAGAAAACCTTTGTGAATGAATAGGAAATTTATTCAGAGCCGCACATGTGCGGTTAACTGATTCTACAGCGATGCATTTTGGCTCAAAATTACCATCGTTGTGTTCTTCTTCGTCAAACTCTAACACTATGGTTTTATTCAACTTTTGAAAACAGCGTGCACATACAGCCTTATTTGGTATAATTTTCAGATGTTTATGTTAAGCAGACAGCTGCATAGTGATTTCTGTTAAGGACTTCAAAATAGGTTTCTTGTGCATGACAAATGGGTCACAACACTTATTACCATACAAATGAAAGAACTTGTCAACATATATCTTGAAATGGTATGTATGCAGATATTTACAACTTCATCCACCCCTGTTCTAAGTCTAATTATTGTTTTTATTTAATCACTTATGTCACTTTCAATTGTTAACTCTGATGATCTAGAGTAAACAACTTTATGACACTCATCCTTAACAAAAACATGCCACCAGGACAGGCAGCGAAAGACTGAATCTTCAGGTAGGATGTGTCTAATTTTGTGTTTATCTGCATGATGCAATCTCATGAAACAGTTGCATCATCTTCAGACTTTGACATTACGGAGTGGTTACCTTTACATGTAATAACATGACTTTAAACATCTTGTGAATTTTGCTTTGATTTTTCTTTAGTTAAACGTAATTTTCAAATTATAATACAATATGTAAACGTTTATAGATGGGTCAAGGTAAAATAAGCATTTTAGAAAGCCCTGCTGTAGTTATACTTTCATTTCCATTTTGTATCCTTCTGCCACATGTAAACAAATATTGACATGTGACTTCCATGTGATTGCCACGTGTCAAAATCAATGTTTACATTTCATCACTGGCAAAATTTTTTGGATCCTCAATAACAAGCAATTATAACTAATTACATAATAATTGTGTTCCACATACAAGAAATGTATATACCCAAATACATATTCTATACATTACATTATATATTACATAATATATACATACCATATTATATGTACATATATGTGTGTGTGTGTGTATATGTATGTTTTAATATGATAATTATAAGTTGTTTTATATGTACATATAAAAATATTCAGAAATGTAAATGTATATGTATATATTATAAACAAACCCAAAAAAGAATACTAAAATTGTAAATATAAACAGGTGCACGGGTGTATGTACATACTTTTTCTGACACAGTTACACTGTGTTAATATCCATTTGAGATCCGCCCCCTCCCCAAAAAAATGTATTCTTTATGCTGTAAACTGAAGTGGTCACAGAAGGGTACAACAGGCTTGTAACTGGCATAACCTACATTCCGAATGGTAAAAATAATAAAAATAAAGTCAATTATTTTCAGTGATGTGAATTACTGGTCAAGTAATGGCCACATTTACAGTCTCTCTCACACATTATAAAAGTAATACTAAAAGAAAAGTTACTTTATCAACTGTAGGAGTCACACACTTCTGAAAATGACACTTTAATATACAACTTAATTGCTAAGATATAAAAACTATCATTACACTTATATTTTAACAAGGTTCCAAACACATGTTATAATTATATTTATGTTGAGTAACTTAATCTCCATTAGCTTATCTTAACATGCAACCACATTTCAACATAAACTGTTTCTATTATGAAGATTAAATTTATTTTAATGCGAGGCAATACCTACGACACAAAAATCAGACAAATAACATACATGGGTGAATAATAAACTGGCATCTGCATAATAAAAGTATACAGTTCACTGTAACAAATACCTTTATCTGATCTTACAAACCTTATCGTCTGACCAGCCAGTGCTTACTGTACCTCATTCAGTGGCACTGCCAATATGTCATCGTCATCACTGCCAGGATCATATTCATCGGTGTGTCCAACTCTGGGTGCAGGGAGATTATGAATGGAGGTATGTCAGCAGCTTCATGCACTTCCCTCTCCCAGTCTTCTGCTATCAGCTTCTCCGTGTGGTTGACATACTTCGCCAATCTGAAGAAAAGTTTGTGCAGGTTGCACTTAAAAACAATGTGTTCAACGTATGGCACCAGAAAAGTTATTCATATTTTCCTGCTTAAAAAAAATCCAGACAATAATTAAAATAATTTTATTAAATGAGCAGGCCATGCACATGTGTCAAAAAGCATTTAAAGCACAGAGAAAGATTCTCAGAATTTGTGGTGTTTCATAAGAAAGTCTACACACACACCTAAATTATCTCTTTCCAAAGGAAATACGGTTTGTATGCTAGGTTTAAGCTGGTCTGGTTTTACTCGGTTCCCACAAATCCTAGATTCACATGTGTCTCCAATGATTTATGTAAAATTCCTACATTTGTGCTAGAACCCAAAATAATGCATCCATGAATCTTTGTTTACACTGGTTCATAATGATTTCCCCATCAATCTTACATTTATGCTGAACTACGAACCCTAGGTTAGTAATTGGCCCTTATAATTCACACAGGCTGTCTCAGTAATTATGATTTAGTAGTGACCATCAACTAGCTCCAGGAAAGAGAATTCATGCAATATCTGTGCCACTCTAAGGGTGTCCACTGAAATTCCATTTTGGAATTCCCTGATGTTTCCCAGGCTGTACTTATGGTTTTTCCCTGACCTATTGTCAGGAATAGTGAAACCTTCCTATGCCACTTTTTTCAACACTCACAGAAAAAATATGCCATCAATAAAGTTGAATTAAATTACACTGCAACAGACCAGGCAAGCAGGGCCAACATTTTGATTCAGCCCATCAATATTTCTCACGATACACGCTATTGACTTTACATGAATGCCCATTACAAACATGCAAATACTTTATTTTGTACGTATAGGCCCTATGTCACTTGGCAAAGAAGTATTATTGCCAGTTCTCTAACTTAAAAATGGAAATATTAAAATGCATATGCTCATAATTACATTATCTTATATTCACACAACAAAATAGTTTTGCATAGTAGCAATTATTTATATTTTCCCTGACCCAGGTGAAAATTTGCTTGACATTTCCCTGTCAAATGAAATTCCCTGACTTTTCCCTGTGGGTGACACCCTGCACTCTGCTTCCCGGAGCATGATCGGTAGTAAACACACAGGGAACATAGATTTATCTACTTCATAGGTTTTTACCTGCCTTGTACATATCTGGCAAAATCGTTTGGAGCATGTAAGTTGGTATGCACAGCAGCGAAAATTTTGTGTGAATTCACTTTTTAGGGTGTTTGTGAATACAGTTGACATTTTCTGCACATTTTGCCATTTCTTGTTGTGGTGTTTTTCATGTTTTATACAACTTTTACTTCACAATTTCCAATATTTTCTTAACCCTTCTCACTATCATGCTTCATAGTGTGTATTGCGAATAAAATAATGCACATTATTCAGCATGATTAGTACTTTCAATACATACCATTTTCCACAATATTTTTAACTTTTTTCGAAACACCAATATTCTTCATAACTGTTACAGCCTAGGATTTTATGTGTTTTATTCAAATTATATCACTTCAGAATATTTTTCTGTGAACCAATGAACATGCACTTCACAAAAATTATGTGCCACAATTTTATCCTTTCCATACAAATATTGTGAACGTTTGAAGCCAAGTTTCTCATTTTTAAATACGGTAAGGAGGAAATTTACGAAACTTGGTATATGCTATATTACAATTTCAACTAGATACACCTACAGTAAGCTCGCTATGTATGAAATATTGAAATGTGTAAGTAACTAACATCTTTTAAACAAAAAAATACTGCTCATAATTGCAAAACTAATATGTAAAAAAATAAAATGCAAAATAAATTTTTTTATTTTTGATGTGTCTATTACGATAGCTGCTGTAGGCACCCCGTGCGCACTACTCTGGCAACTAATTGCAGGACGGTAGAAAAAGAGACTGTACGGTGCCAGCTGTCACATCAAAATTATTAGTAGAATGAATGGCTCCAGAAAGTGCAAAAGCAACGCAAATTGCTGCGTTGGGTGCAAAATACTTATGGAAACACAACCGCCAATGTAGTTTTTATTAATTTCCAACACGGAAAACTTAATAGGAGCGACGCAAGTTGTGGACCCAGGCGGTGCGCAGACAAAAGTAAGTAGCGCTACACTGCTTATAAAAGTATTGTACACTTAGGTAGGATGTAGGCAAGACTTTCAGTGCACATTTTTTTACTTAACTGTTAGGTGACAATTTTTTTTTTATAAATTATGTCCCAGTGAAGTATATTAAACATCGTAAACATTAGTAGGTATAATAAGCTTCCATATTAGGCTGTCTAGTTCATTGCCGAAATTCAGTGAAAAAAAATAACGATGACATTTATGTGATGATAAATAAATATTTATTTGAATGTATTCATACCGGTAATTAGAGAATATTTGATTTCAGCCCTGATTGATCACCTTGGGAACCAACAGCCACATCAAGAATATGCAGCAATCATTTTATTGGAAACAGATGATTAGGACGTCCCCGGAATCCATCATACGTCCGCAGTATTTTCCTACGATGATATAAAAAAAAGCCTCATCTCACGCTGTGGAAAGGTTTGAAAAAGTCGCTAAACAAAGGAAGAATAATGGGAATGCATGTTTTGTAGAAGACTAATGTTCAAAAAGTGCTGCTGTTGCGAAACATGAAGTTGCAATACAGACAGATGTCAGTGAAACCATTCCTAGCGATTTTGTTTTTTGTTGCACAATCAGTGGGTGTGAATTGTCTACTCAAGCGCTATTCCATTATGTGTGGAACTTAAGTCGCATGTGAAACATTATGACAAGAGCTCAGGAACAAGTAATACTTTAAATAAAATACTAGGTTTGCAGGGACAGATGAAACAAAACTACGAGATTTAACAAGAGTGACATTTGTGGTTTTTAATCTGTTGTTAACATTGTTACCAACTGAAACTCAATCATACAGTAAAATTAGCATAGAAAATTGTGTGTTCATATTTTTGATGGAAATAAAAACTGGATTGTCGTATTCTGCTATAAGAATTATGTTAGAGGTTCATCGTACAACATCATCACACATTTTTTACCACAACTTTAATGTTGCTGACATCTACAATGGCTAATTATGTGTTTTGGCCTAGCTTGAAAGTTTTGTAGAAACAATGCCAGCAATATTTAAAGTATAGTACCCTAAGTGCAGAGTGGTAATTGACTGTATGGAAGTTAAAGTTGAACAGCCACCAAACATTAATCAAAGAGTGTTTCTTTACTCAAATTACAAGGTTATGTACACAGTTAAATTCCTAATAGTCATTACACCATGTGGAATGGTGTGCTTCAAATAAAAATGCTACGGTGGCAGGTTGAGTGACACATTTATCACAAATGACTGCGGGTTGTTGAAGTTATTGGAGAGCGGCAACGAAGTAATGGCTGATAAATAATATTGAGGAATTAAAATAAGCCTTTCCGTCAAAGGGGTTATTGTTGTTACTCTGCCATTTCTGCATGATGGCAAATTGACAGCTGAAGAAGTGGAAACTACCTACAGTGTTGCCAGTGTTTGAATTCACTTAGACAGGTGCATTGAGAAAATTAAAATATATAACATATTAGACAAACTATCAACAGAACTGCTCCCATGTGTTGATATTGTTCATATGTGTTGTGCTTAAGTAAACTTGCAGTCTCCCATAATTGAAGATGTGAAATCAAGTCAAGGTTTACATTATTGCAGCACACTGAAATAATGTATGGTGGAATTTATATGCACAACATAACATATACAATATATTAGTACATTGAAGAAGACAGAAGAGAGCTACATGATAACTGACAGTCTGGCAACATTCAAAACATACAATTAATATACTTTCTGCTGACTTTGGCTGTTACTTTGTTTTTTTGGCATGCGCTGAAACAAGTTTTGGTAAATAGTGAGAAAATAAAATGTTCCTATTTTATCAATACAAGTCTGAACGTATTTTGAGTCCTGTTGCAATGTTATGCAAACTTGTTGTTTTCTACTGTAAACAAACAAGTCACATTTGTCCATACCGGTTATTTACATTAGCATCTGGCACTGAGTGTAATACATGTGATTTTGCTTAAATTTAATATTTTTCTTTTTGTCTAAATACAAATACTTAATGTTAACGTTGCCTGCTTCATCAACTATGCACTTATTCTTACATGAAATTGTACTCTTTACTTCTAAAACTCTTTCATTTTGCCCTTCATTAATAACAATGCCATCTGGACTTCCTCACAGCCATGGCAATAATTTGTGAACTATCAAACCACAGCGCACAACTTTAGTATCACATGTTCTTGATAATTTTTTATGACTTCAGATTCCATGTCCTTTCTGTATTTCACGTTTCTTGCAGCAAAACGTTTCAGACATTGATCATTACAATCTATTAAGGAACTCGTCAATGTGTCAAAATCTTGTCATCTAACTTTAATTCGATGAGTCTTGCTGCTTGCCAAAATGTGGATACACCTTTCACTAAACCATTCCTGAAATTCTGCTTGCTTGAATATTCTTAAAGAAATATCTAGTGCCTTCTTATCACTAACACAAACGTTTTCGTGAAATGACTGTTCACCTTCATTGAGTGGTCTGAAAACTGACGTCACCGCCAAAGTCACACTGATTTTGTAAGAAATCTTTAGTTACATTTTTACACTCATCCAGTAGCACTGAATTTTCAACTGATTGTATCAAATAATTACTTTTCTACAGTCACATTCTACTTCACTTCTGTTTTCTGCAATCAACATCTGGCACAGAGAAAATGCTATATCAACTACTGCATTTATATTTAAAGGAGATGCTGGCACTGAAAAATGTAGTTCTTTCTTCAGGAAAAAGTCACAAATTCTCTTTCCCTTTGAATACTTTTCTTTTGCAGCCCTTGTGGAACTTTTTTTACCCCAGGTTTGTGCGATGTCTGTCTTTGAAGCAGTCTTTTCATTGTTTATGTAATAAACAACTGCGGCTACAGGTTTACAAGACATACCAAGTCCTGCCGTACAAGTGCATGTGCTAGCAGTAACATTTAAAACGGAAGACAATTACGGATGACTAAAATAAAAGCATATTGCAGTACCATAAAATATGCAAGACAAAAACTTACCTCAAGTAAAGCTGGACTCACGACTAGGTCTAGTGATACCCGGGTATTCTGGTACCCCGGTACCACCCGGTGTCTCTGGGTAATACCCATGTACCTGAGAACAAAGAAGCGGGTAACCGCTCACATAGACCCTATTACCTGGGTACCCATTCCTTGCAATTGTGTAATGTGTATTGTGTGATCGAAGAGCACGAATACATACTAGTTACCCCAAAATGTACATTCTACCTGAATAGTTCTATTGTTAAGACAAATAGGTTGTACTGTATGTAATGGCAAATATGATATATACTGTAAATAGCACATGAATACAAATGTACAATAATTTTTTTCTATCTATTTCCTACATATATGTAAATCTGTACGGGGATATTTTCCTTATGGGAAACAGGCATGTACCCATACATGAGTTTACATACTTATATTTTACTCAGACTGTATTTGTTTAGTAGTTTATTCACATGGACGTAATATGGAATGTCATTGAAACCTACAAATACACCGTAAGACCTGTTTTTAATAAAAATAAAGCATGATTGGCGAATAACCATTCAAACCAATGGAGGAGTCTGTTGAAAAGTTTCGTTGACGTATCCTCGACTATTCCTAAAACAAACCAAAAGTATGTTACACATTTGTTATAACGAAAATAACAAAGAAAGGAAATGAATGAGATCTCTAATTTAGGGGTTTAGGAACGCTTGGTTAGTTTGTAAAAATACAAGTAAATTAAACTTCTCTGGACACAGCGAACTACGTTTAGAAGTAACTATATTGCCTGCAGTCGAAAAGGTTCTCTCTGAACTAGCGGAAGGTACTGGACATCCCAAATATATTTATGCTGAAAGTACAGTTACTATACTACACTACTTCTTCCATAATTCTCTTCTCCCCTCCCCTCCTTCTACGGTGGCTCAGGATAACTGACATGAGCAATATTGCAAACATGAAATGGTTTATTTGAAACTTACCGGTCATCTGCTAGGCTCTTGGAACCCAATTTTTGCTTGAACAAATGCTTTTTTATTGCAGATGTAGACCCACTGTAAGAAAACTCATCACCACACACTATGCATGTGACTGTTTTGATCCGTCTTCTCCGCAAATTTCCACACCCAGCTTGCTTTTGGTATTTTGATTTCCTCCCGTTAAACTGGACGTTAACAAAGAACGTTAACTGCTGTTGTGACGAGATCAGGTAACACAAAAGACAATGACACTAATGGAGTTACTTGCACTTTGACTGTGAATGTTATAACATCGTACAGGAAAACAAAATAGCAGAAGGGGGCAGCGACCCAAGCAACAATTCATGACATTACTAAGAATGAAGAGGAAGCTGCTGGAATGGGGAAACAACAGAACACGGGAACCTATAGCATTGCCGGAAATACACGCAAACACCTTCTCTCCGGGTACCCAATGCATCGGATACGACACGCACTATGCTTAACGGGTACCAGAGTACTGGCGGTTTGTGGTACCCAACCTAGTGGGTACCCGGGTATTTTCGCTACAGGCATCTGCTGTAACAGGTACCCGGGTACTCAATTACCCGGGTCTCAACAGCAGCCCTACTCACAACCACCTGTTGCATCCGTCAGTCGCCCGTCCATCAGTCAGTTATTCTCTGTTTTTTTCTTTCCGTCGAATGGAAGCGATTCACAACAATCCGTCATCCGTCAATCTTACTGTATGGCAAAATTTCAGTGTGACAACCTAACACCACAATCTTTATTTCGTTGAAGGTATATTTTGGTTAGAAATACATTTTCAAGAAGAAAACATTTTGGAGAAATAATTTTTTTTATGTGATAAGAATATACTGAATTATTGTTTACATTTTAAATTCCTGAATTTACCACCAAGATAAATAAACACATATTCACCGCCTTGCATTATATTTCAAATTGCGTATTTGCCTCTACGGAATGTCGTCAGAAGGCGGTGGCCCATCCGTTGAAGAGTTAGGCTACCTAACGGATGGGCCACCGTTACAAGGTAGTTAGGCCCAGACGTTTGGGAACCAATTTTAAAGAGGAATAGGTTTTTGCATTTCGATAGTGTGTGAAAATTAAAATAAAATGTTTTATTTTCTTGTAATAAAGAGAAAACCATACAGTGTAAAATATGTGTGAAGTTTTGTCGTGCGTGCAAATGAGGACTGCATAAAATTCCTATCGTGCTGCTTGCTTTCTCTATGAGCGTGGCATCTAGCAAAGAGGATAATGACGCCACATAAGTCGGTGTCCCTTTGACTGAATGTGATGTGAGAAAATTTGCTTAAACTAGCAATTGTGTTACAGAAAATGTCAGAATATTTAAGTTAAAACACAGGTAAGTAGACACTGCAGCAATAGTGATGTATTAAAGACTATCCTTCATAAGACAAAATACCAGACACATTTACCCTTTGCCTTAGCATATCAGAACACAGGACACAATTCCATACTATTTGTATGAAAAATAATAATGAGACAAAATATTCAAATCACTAAATAAAGAAACTCTAACTACTTCAATATCTACATGAAGCATAACACATCAGGTAATTGTGAGAAAATAGTTTATTTATTAATTGAGAAAATCTTACTTGAAATAGGCATTCATAATTAATCTGAAAAATCATCAATTGTGTTGTGTTAAATCAATGAAAAGCCATGAAAAATAGCTGTCAAAATAAGTTATGTTCAGTTTGAAATGAAATAGCATACTAAATCACCTTGACGTGTAACGCATTTTGGAGCAGAAGCCTCGCTGACCCTCTTTGCGAGCGCTTACCAGTTGACATGTGTCACAAGGCATGTGGACAGCCAGAACGGATCGCAGTTACACGTGTCAAGGTTGTGCCGAGTAAGAGCTGGCATATCGCCAGAACATCCGGAAAGCGGTATGTAAATACGTAGGAAAGCGGGAGAAATTGCAGAGCCAAGCAAGAGCACCTCTAGCTTCACGCCTGAGAAAACGGCTGACCAATTGAAAGCGGAGCTACGAATACTCCTCACCCCTACCACCCTTTTAGCCAAACCACGGAAGAATAAGCTGAGATGGTAAATTCAAGGGGCAAGATCACCACTCCTCCCCGAACCTTCACGAACCATGGCATGTGGTAGAAGTGCATTGTTCTGCTTCCTCCCACCTCACCCCCTCCCCCAACAAGGGGACACGTGTAGGAAATTAGGGAGGGAGGCTAGAAAGGATATAAGCCTCTTTGCGGTGAGGGTGGGGCTGTAATCAGCAGACCATCGGTCAGTTCGTCAGTACTGCACACAGAGAGATCAGCCGCGCCGAGTGCAGCCAGGGGAGATCGGACCCCTGGCGACAACAGTACATCAGTACATGAGTACGTCAGTAGGACAGTTAGTGAACAGGACAGTTCATTATCACCTTGCCGAGAGAAGCAGTTACGTCAAGAAATCGCGAAGTGGACGTCAGAACGAACCCAGAACAGCAGTCCAAGGGAAACGGCACCAAACGCAGGCCTTTTCCAAGGCCGCCCACATCGCCGGATCTCATCCACAGCCAACAACATACCAGCACCACCAGCAGAGTTAAGTATCAAGTCGCCATCCAGAGAAGCCCCCCCTCCACCAAACGTCGCCCACAGTTAATCCGAGTTAGCCAAAATAGAGTACCACACCTCGGAAGTGTTTCTGTATGTTTATTTTAAACTCGAGATAATATATCCATCCAGTAAAGTGAAACACCCAAAAGACTACCTTATTGGAAATACCCTTAACCTTCAAGGCACCTTATAGTCTGTGCCTGGAGGAATTAACTCCGACCCTATGAACCATCTTGTATGCCACAGGTGGGGAATAGCGTCAACCTCTTTAAATGTCAGCAAACAGAAAAGATAATTTACTTGAGTTAATTAGGAACTGGCTCTTAAGATTTCTCATCAATAAAATCATTAAAATATTTGTAGTGGTAACTTGGCTTTAGAACATAAGATTCTCACTACTGGCTTATGGTAATGTTCATGGAAACTTAAACACCCTTCTTAAAAATTTCAGATAAAATTTAAAATAGTTCAAAATCAAGTTCAAATTAATTCAGAAAATCCAAAATCAAACAATGAAAAGTCTGTAGCTCTCAAACGTAAAATGTTATGCATATTACCCAGCCTCTGTAGGTCTTACTTAACATGTTGGTGGAGACTGCTGCCGAAGTTCTTGAAACCACTTCA
Source organism: Clitarchus hookeri (assembly GCA_002778355.1). Classification (NCBI taxonomy): domain Eukaryota; kingdom Metazoa; phylum Arthropoda; class Insecta; order Phasmatodea; family Phasmatidae; genus Clitarchus; species Clitarchus hookeri. The sequence goes on from NQII01000111.1 coordinate 243,096, forward strand.
AAAACTAATTGCAATGCGGCCTTGCATATTTAAGGTAACTTGATACCTCTTTAGCACCATGCGTGCTCTTACGAATGGATGGTAATATCAAAATTATATGCAAATCTTGCAGATAAAATCTTACATTGATCTGCTCATCATGGCGTCTGAGGAGAGAGTAATTAGTCACCGGAGTTCACATGAAGACTCTTATTACATGGGAAATTCCTAAAAGACGTCACTTCCTTCTCATAGTATAATCAATCCTGTAATATATACCTTTCTCCGTGGATAAAACCAGGTAGTAATGCAGAGAGAAAAACGATGATACAAATTAAAAGTAACACTGCTAAATATATTTGAGCTTAGTTCTCACATAACAAATAAAAAAATTGAACTGTCAAAACATAAAAAGTAAACAAACTAAAATATTAGTAAATATAAATTTAGAGGTGATATCCTGATTATACAAAACTAGCTATACCTGAGGGTAGGGGCTTTAAAATTAAATAAATAATTATGTCTCCAAAATAAATTAACATACATCCCAAAAGAATGTCAAAACATAAACAAAACTTTAAATGCTGAAATCTTTACACTGGCAGTCCGTCGAAAGTTAACGTTTGAGAAATATTTAACGGATAGAAAAAAAAAGTTGCCTTGCGATTGGTCAAAGATCATGTGACCGCCTGATGGGCGGGCGACTGGCGGATGCGATGGATGGTTGTGAGTCCACCTTAACACTTTGAAGGTGGGACAGAAACACAAGTTTACAGAATCACTTCCGCTTTTATGAAAGAAATATCGGCCTTCCTTATTTCTTCAACATAATTTATATGACCACTAATATAAAGATTTTTCCCTTTCAATAAACTTTTTGTCACTAATATTAATACTTTTTATTGTCAGGAACCTGCACATAAATTCTATACCACACATGTTTGTTGAATAATGAATATGACGCAAGCCGTGGTGTCCTGCAATTTTAAGTACGTAGGCCTACTGATCATTTTTCATGTCAAACTGATGAAATAATATGCACTTGAAAAATGCATATGCCTATATTGTCACATTTCTGCTGCCATCCATTACTTCCATTATCGTTAATTAACTTTTATCATATTTTGAACTGCCGATAACAATCAGTTGTTTTTTCTCTTTAAGATAATGACTTACTAAGGTACTGAGGATAGGCGAGAAAATCTGTTAGGGAAAACATTGTAAAAACACACATGCTTCTGGACAATAGCAGTTGAAATTTCCAACATTTCGGCAACCAGTTTGATGATGTTGCAGAGCTTCATCTCTTCTTGGTGAATTAACGAATAACTTAAATGCTCTAGGCGATATTGGTGATGTCCTCTTGATGTTGGCTATTCATTCGTTGAGGTTTGCAGAAACTCATGGTTACACAAAAACACTACAACAAAAATAAACACTATAAAACCTATAATAAACCATGGCTGACTGAAGATAAACTGAAAATGAAACAAGAAATATTAAAACATAAGATTTTTAAACTTGTAAATTCACACCCACAACACACCGCAAAGCAAGAAGGAACCAAAACAAAAAAAAAGACAGATGATTTACAATAAATACATAATTTTTATGCCAATACGTACTTAAATGTGCATAAATTTAAAAAAAAACATCATCTTAAGTATTGCATCAATTTAAATATTTCAATTGCAACACAGCATTATTACCTAGAACTACTTTTCCTACTTCATTGCCAACTTAACTACTGGTAGCGTGCATCAAAAGTCTATGCGGTATAGGGAGACAAGAATTGCATTTTTGTTTACATTTCAGGTTGACACTTATAATGATAAATATTATGATTTTATTTCAATGTTTACATCTATCAGCTTAATATTTTCTTGTTTGTTTACATTCAGAATGATAGTTGAATATGTATCATGATTTTCTTTAATTATCTGTCATAATTTTTCTGAAATTTTAATTAATTGAACTTTTAATGTCACAAATTTATATAATTATTGCTTCTTAATTTGTGTGATTTCTCCTTGTCAAACCGTAACATTGCATACTGATAAGCCTAATTTCTAAGAGGTCACATATGTTAATTTCTTTAGAGATAAGATTTCCTTATCAGAAAGCTTTTTATTCCTTGATTTTTTTAAGCAGGATATGGTTACACTTTTGTAAGCCCAGAGACTCTCTATCTCTGGACTTGGTAGCAGTCAGGTCATGTAGGACTAGCTCCTGCAAATTTTTGCTTAAATTTTTGTTAGACTGCCCATCATAAGGCAGGGGATGATGGAGGAGAGCCATCGTCAGTGCAATAAATGTGTGCAGGCAAAGGAAGAGGCCTAAAACGGGCTAGTTAATTTTTTTATGAATTTTAAGTCATTGGGGTGGTGTCTGATTGGGATTCACAACACTTTGAAAACGCACTGCTACAGAACAAGGCTGGCGTACTACTGAAGCATTCTGCGGCAGCGCTCAGTAAGACTAGGCGCTAGCCGCAACTGGGGGCCCATAAGAACAAGGTTAAATTATCAAAGGAAGGACTTCCGGGAGAACTGATGAGAACTTCCGGGAGGACTTCCGGGAGCAGTGCTGCACATCCCATCTTGTCTCACTCTGCAGCTCATGACTACATTGCTGCAGAGTCTTCAGAACAGTAAGATGGTTCTGAATAATCTAATCCGGAGGTCCACTTTATTCCTACATGTTCATATCATCTTGTTAATTCCTTAAAGTTGAAGAAAAACTTTTTAATATTTTATTTTGGATCGTGAACTGTCCAGAGGTCCTGAGAATTAATTTATGTTTTAAACCTAAGCTAGTTGATACTCATAAAATTTTGTCGACAAGATTATGCTTCACTGAACTTTCTCATCACGAAATTGCATTAAACTGAAAAAAATTAAAATTCACATAATGCTGTTCTTGAAACATATTAACTTAGAGAGAGATATTAATTTACTTATACTTCTGGAAAATTTATTATGAGTCACGTTTACTATCAGTAAGATAAATTTATATTTTAATTGAATAATTTTCTGGTATTTCAAGTGTTCATACATGTCAGATGCTAATATTGTAATGTTGCAGCTGCCAGAAGTGGCGACTGGAAATTACAGCTCGGTTCGTTCAATCAGTAGAGACGTGAAACTTAAAAAAAAAGGCGCCAAATAAATATAAAATAAAGTCAAGTCTCAAATCAGTTTCTCTTTACTTTTATTTATCATTTAAATGAAACAGTTTACATACAATCTTCAAGTATGCAGAGCCACAAACAGCTAGTTTCACCACACAAACAAACAAAGCAGTGCCGCAGTAGTTAATTAATTATGTATTATTAGTCATGTTATTTAAAGCTTGCTTCGCAAGAGGAAAATTCAAAGGCAGCGACCTCCCACACCGGCGGTAATAATTCAGCAGGATAAAGTTTGCCGGTGTGGGAGATATTTGCCACGCTCGACGCGTCCTTTCCGAGTACTGGTTGACTACTGATTCTGTATACCGTTAGCGGGCGGTAGGCACACAGGGTATTTGTCGCCCCGTGCCTACCCCCACTCCTTGCCCCAGGGTGCCAAAAATGTGGCCAAATAAGGGCATGGCGTTGGCCGGAATCCCTTCCCCACGCCATGCCGAACTGCGTCGTTACATTATGTGTTGCCATTCTTCTTATAATAGTAATAAAACTTTAATTTAAACTAAGGATATATATGCATACCTGCCAACCTTTCCGATTTTTCCTGAAGTCTTCCGGAAAAAGCTGCCATATATTGTTTTCAGGAAATATGTACATTCTTCCGATTTTTAGTTAGTTAATTCAGTAAAAAATTATTTTTGCAATTATTTTACATTAAAGCACACAAATCGTAGTGTTGTGACGATATAGATTGATACTGATTTTGCCTGCATCCAAGCAATCATGTTATGATAGGGCAACAATTGATTTTCGCATATCTATTGTTTGTTGGAGTTGCATTTTTCCTTCTGTGGAGTTTTTTATAGCTACCGGATTTGTTTGTGAATACGAATATGTGTGGACATTGATTTTACCTTGAACTGTTTCAATTTGAAGTCTAGTTGAAACATGTGTTAAAGGATTTTAATACTGTGTGCGATAAAAGTTGTATGTAACTACGTATGGACTGTGACTACAATGTGGTGTGTATTATTTCTCTTGATGGCCATGTTTTTGTGAGACCTTGATAGGTTAATTATTGTCGACTCTGCAAAGTTTAAAACTAAAGATGAGTAGAAAAAAAGCAGTATTACTACCAGACATTCCGGGAATCGTACAGTGTAGAGTTTCCATGTATTATAAAATCAGACAAGGGCGATAGGTTTGGCTTTTGTAGTATATGACGATGCGACATAAACATTGCACATGGTGGGAAAACAGATATAAGTGTACACGTTAAAAGCACAAAGCATGTTGCCAACATAAAGTGCCAGGAAGAAAATCAGAAGATTTTAAGTTCTTTGCAAAACCTGGAAATGCCAATTCGGACGTTACACGAGCAGAATGCTTCTTTACTTCTTTTTTGGTAGAGAACAACATTCCCCTAACTGCCACAGATCATGCAGGTTTGCTACTAAAAAAAAATGTTCCCGGACTCGGAAATTGCAAAGAAGTATGGATGTGGTCGTACAAAAACCTTAGCAATTGTAAAGGAAATGGCTTCTGATGCAAAATCTAGTGTAGTAAAATGTTTGCAGAATGCACCATTTTCTGTTTCAACTGATGGAATCNAATGTTCCCGGACTCGGAAATTGCAAAGAAGTATGGATGTGGTCGTACAAAAACCTTAGCAATTGTAAAGGAAATGACTTCTGATGCAAAATCTAGTGTAGTAAAATGTTTGCAGAATGCACCATTTTCTGTTTCAACTGATGGAATCAATGACACCAATTCAAAGTTGTATCCCATTGTAGTGACGTTTTACGATGATACACAGGAGAAAATTGTGAACTCTGTTCTTTCTACCCCTGGCTTGGAAGGAGATTCTACTGGACGGAATATAGGTAATTTGGTGCTTGCACAGCTTGAATGCAATAACATTCCCGTTGAACATTGGGTGGCTTTTTGTGCAGATAATGGAGCTGTAATGGTTGACTATAAAAATGGTGTTGCAGCAGTGTTGAAAGAGAAACAACCTGGGCTTATTGTGATTGGTTGCATTTATCACCTGATAAATTTATCTGCAGGAAAGGCTGTATCTGCTTTGCCAATGAAGTTTCTTCCACAGTTCCTTCTGGGAGGATCTGTCTTTGTCAAAATCTAGTGTATAATTCATTTTAGCCTTTCCAGTGGTGTGAGTACATAAATTACGTAAATTTTTATATTCTTCAAATGTACCTTCTGCCAATGGCGAGTTTACTTTAGACTCCCATTAAAATCTACTGTATACATAGTCACTGCTATGCATAAGTGGTTTAATGTGCAAGTTCATCCAAGGGCCCAGTGGCAACACGGCGTGTCATTAATGGGGCATGTTTCTTCGAGTAAATTATTTATCATATTGTTGAACAATGATAATTTACCATCTATTATGTTTATATTTATCAGGTGCCACAGCATTGCTGCAGCATCTCTGTTTAACTGAATGTCATAAATATTCTTTACGTTATGGTATATTATAAGATTCAAAATAAACTTAGAAACTAATTACATGAGATCATGATGCGAGATTCCCGGTACTTCATACTGTATGTGAGCAATTGAGCGTACTAGAATGTGCCGTCCATATATGATCAATCAAAGTATGTGATGTGGATGTGTGATGAGTGGCATCTAGTTTGCACATAGTTATATTATACAAAGAAAACAAATCTGTTAACAGAGTTTATTTACAAAGCACTCTCAAACTAGTCAACATTAAAATTTCCCATTAAAATAACATGATCATAGTTGAGCGTGAGCAGGCTTATCTCTGTTTCTAATCCAGCGAATTGCCCTATGCGTGGAGGCTTGTACACTACAGCCAGTAGCACCTTAGTTTGAAAAATATTTGCTTCCAAAAAAATTAATTCAGGTTGTCCAAAGTTACAGCTGTCTGAATACAAAATCATCTTGCATTTTATGTAATCTCATATATACATGCACATGCCCCCGCCACCCTTCATAGTTCAATCATTTCTGATAAGATTGTAACCCGAAATATCAACAAGGTAGAATGAAAGAGTTGGTTTTAACCATGTCTCAGAGACCAGGATAGCATGTAAGGAATGAGGTACAAATATCTCTTCAAATTCAGTAAAATGGCCATGAAGAAAAGCGTACTGCACTGGAGGCAAATTTGCTTTTGCGACACCCAGCAATTCACCTTTCACTGTATGCGCAACAAACTGGATGTTGTGCTGCGTCAACCACGTGGCAATTTCGTCTCTCCTCCAGCTTCTGTTGGGAAATTTGTCGAGCTGAAATCATATAAAATCAACAATTCAGAAATAAATTCAAATTGCAATAATTTTGTTGAGTGTCACTAGCTGAACAAATAATTTGCTTTGTTCCAAAGCAACTATGGTAAAAAGAAACCTACCTACATTTGTGCCGAACCATGAACTCTAGGTTAATAACTGGCCCCCATAATTTACCTGCCTCATACATTTTTAGCTGCTTCCTACATCTGGTAAAATTGTTCAAAGCATGTAAATCTGTGTGCACAGCAGCGCAAATGTTGTGGTAACTTACTTTTATGGAGTAATTTGTAGATATGTTTTATTTTCCATGCATTCTGCCAGTTCTTGTGGTTGTATTTTTCATGTTTTTTTACCCCACAATTTCTGTTATTTTCATAGCCTTCCTCACTGTCGCAATTCATAGTGTTTATTGTGAATAAAACAATGTGCATATGATTCAGCTTGATTTGTACTGTCAATACATACCTCCTTCCAGAAAACTTTTCAGTTTTTCAGAACAGCCCCTATTCTTTATAACTGCTACAGCCTAGATTTTAATTGTTCTGTAATGGTGTAATTATATTACAGGAACAAATTCTGTATGATTCTATGTGCTTTATTCAAATGATCTATATTTTTATGTGAATCAATAGACGTGCACTTAAAAAAAAATTGTGGGCCATCATTTTATTTTTTTCAAAAATGTGTTGCAGTTTCAGGCAGTTTTCCAATTTTAAATACAGTAAGGAGAAAATTTACAAAATTTGATACATGTTACTTTATTACAATTTCAAGTAAACACACCTATGTTCACTGTATTCACTTTCCAGAATGTGATTTGCAACTATTACTACTTTAGAAATTAAACTACGACAGTGACATTTATGAGTCGGAAACTATAACAACTAGCAATCAAAGAGAATATTGTTATTTTCTAGTGATTACACTTTGTATTCCAAACTGTAGCACTAGTCTGAAATTTATATTTTACCTTTTCCATTTTCGTACATTTTCACACATCAGAGACCACTTTTGCACTGTCCCTTGAGAAATGTATAATCAGTGTTATGTGTGAAATAAATAATTTCGTAAGTATTCACCTCCAAAGCTAACAAAACTTTATGAGTTTGGAAACTGAAGTTATTTAACTGCATGGTTTCAAGAAATGTGACCACTTTTTCAGTACTTAGTAATGTTGTTTGTGGAACTGTGTTCATGAACACATGCACTTAATATTTCATAGTGAGTAATAACCCAAACAAAAATTCCAACATGGAATATTGAAGGCACAAGTGGATGAAGGTGCTACTGTTATCTTACAAAATCAAAGTCTTGAGTAAATTGACATCAAAGGTTCTAAAATGTAATTTTCATCAGGATTGATCTTGATGAATCAAGAACCTCGTTGCATTTCTGAGCTAGATAGGTACATTAACACCTTCATTCTTGGGAATGTTTATTTTAATAGTTTGAAATTGACATAATATCTTCATCCACTAGTGTCCCTAGATTTGTTTCTATTGTTTGCAATCAAAAAAGTAGTTCACTCATGGTCATGGACAACAGATTCCTGGGTGCTGTGATACAATGCATTGTCCATGATGACGATGCTGGCCTCCGGCAGGCTCTCCAAGAGCTTCTACTTCTGGAAACTTTCCCCATTCATCTTGTCGTGGTAGTCACCCTTCTTCTGCCCTGAAACAAACAGCAACCCGGCTTCCGGCATGAAGCCATTACACCCTCCAGCATGAACAACAATGAACTGCTTACCTTGGTCTGCACAGTGTCTCTTTACTGTGTGGACTGTTTCGTCCAGTCAACTCTTAACAGTTCCTAAATATAACAGAGCTGCGATTGATTGATGTTGTTGGTCTTACAACATTATCATATTTCCATGTCTCTGTCACAGCATACCTTTTGCAAAAATCCATGTTTCATAAATGAATATGAAGTTTGCGCCATTTGCCTTTACGTCTATGTACTTCCTCAAAATATAGACCTTTGGATGACGATGCTTTCCTTCACGAGTGTGGCACATCGTCTGTTCACAGTCATCTACTGAAAGCCCATGTTCTTCAGGAGGTGGTAGAGTTTGGTTCTTCCACCATAGAAATCAATCCTGCTGTCTCTCACCTCCTTCAGTAGTGTTGCCATAGTGGTTTAATGTTCTTGCAAGGTCAATTGAAAAATTATTATGAAAATTATGTCACAAATTTAGCAAGTACCATTGTCAACAAATGTTAACAGCTGGTAATTTACAAATAACCAAGAAAATTTTCTGCTGGTCGGCAAGGTTATTTTACACTTGGCAACTTATAATACTAATACTATTTATATTACCATTTTTGCATGGAATATGCAAATATAAGTCAGAGACACTGTGAGAAAACTTTGATAATGTGCATACATTATAGTTGCAGGGAAGAACAGATATAAATTTTGATGTTAGAAAATTACTGAAATTTCTTTGCCATAAAAATAAATGCTTTATTGGGAAACAATTTCCTTGGTGTTGTGGTTTTACTGGTTTTATTTTCAGTGATCATCCTTTTTAACAGCATGTGTGAAGCTGTTAAGTGTAATAAGCATATTTTCATGTTTGGATCGGTAGCAGATTCTGCAAACACTGTGTGTGGTTTGGTGCTTTTGTGGACCGCGGTCCTGAGTCGGTAACAGAATTTGTTTACCGTAGGTGAAATGCTTTGTAAATGCAAAAGTTTCATTGTAAACACTCGCAACGAGCTTGCAACCAAATTAACTGGTACAGCGTTGGCACAACACTATTGCGCAACACAGTGCTGCTGTATCACGTGCTGAAATTGTATACTTTTTAATGTGTTTGCATGAAAATGCTAAAAGTTTTACAGAATTACCAAAATAAATCTTGTATGTTGTTCATACAGGAGCATATGCGCTGTTACTTTTCTCTGACCAACAAACATGGAAATTATTAGAAATATTGTGTTATTTCCTTAAAAATTATATATTTCTTGCTAGGGTAGGACCAGCATAGACGTCCTTTACAGTTGCTTTTTACTGCAATAAGAATTATTTATAAAATACTTAATGAAACCTAGTGGTCCCAAGCTTCTACATGTTCCTACAATGAATTCACATTATGATTCATCAGATGGCGTGCAGCAGGAAGTGCTAGAATTCCATATTTAATTTCATATTAAATAAGTTTAAACAATTTTATCATAATTCCCTGACCTCACATACAATTCAATAATACTGCCCTTACTTCTCTACAAATGTAAGATTCCCTTACTGCTTTGGGTTTTCCCAGTTTTCCATTATGCTAGACATCCTGTGGATGTTCCAATTAATTAGGTAAATATGTAATATGCCCTAGGTCGTGATATCACGTAGAATACAATAATTGTCATACATCTGCATTATTTTTAAATTGTTATATTATTTACACCTTAAATTAATGAAACATAAGTGTGGGTTATGTGAGATCCAGCAAATTATACTTCAGATTGTAGAGCTGGGTTTACAATATAAAAATTAAGCATTAAATTATGTTTTATTTTGTGTGCAGAAGAACAGAAAGTGTGTTATCGTATATAGTGATTTCCAATGGAACTTAGATTGTGTGCATTGTTGGCATTTCCTTAAGCATTTAAAGAAATAGTTATACAGGCTGAGTATAAAAGAATACTCCAACTTTGAAGGTCTATAATATCAAAACCAAACAACCTACAACCTTGGTTGACTAATCAAATGAACCATGGAACTGTGAAGTTTGTTTACCATATCTTCATAATCAAACTCGTTCCACACTCTTGTCAGCATGTCCGGTGTTATGGTTTGGATGACGTTCGTAATTCTTGTTTTGAGGTCGTCAATGTTAGCCGGCAATGGTGGACGAAATACTTGATCCTTTATGTACACCCATAGAAAAAAATTGCACGGTGTAAGATCCGGGCTGCGTGGGGGCCAGTGATGAAGAGCCTGGTCATCAGCTTCTCCGCGACCAATCCTGCACTGCGGCAACGTGTTGTTCAGGTATCCGCGAATAGCTAGGTGGCAATGGGGTGGCGCACCATCCTGCTGGAAAATGAAGTCCCCCGCCGCCTCTTCTAACTGAGGAAACAACCACTCTGCAAGCATGTCCAAATAAGGGATTCCAGTAACAGTGGGCTCGTGAAAAAAGAAAGGGCCGAAAACAGTGTCTTTAGATACACGTTCACTTTGAGGGAAGCGCGCTCGTGTTTTGTGGTTTCATGTGGAGGCTCCTGACCCCATATCCGCACGTTGTGCCGGTTCACCTTACCATTTGTATGGAACGTCGCTTCATCGCTAAAAACCAGCTTAGACGTGAAGGTATCGTCTACCTCGTTATGGCCAAGAACGAACGCGCAGAAATCATGTCTCAGTTATTTATCCCTTTCGGTAAGAGCCTTTACAAGCTGTAATCTGTATGGTTTGTACAGCAATCACTTTCGCAACACTGTCCATACGTCGATTGAGGGATTTGCATTTCCCGGGGCTAGCTTGTCGAATTGATTTTCTCGGACAGCAAACGAACGCTTTTTGAATCCGTTGCACATTCTCTTCGGACACACGCGTCCGCCTGGTACTTTTGCCTTTGCTAAGGCACCCTGTGTCACGGAACTGACGAAACCAACGTACGATACTTCACCTATTGGGAGGACGACATCCGTATTTGCGACGAAATTCACATTGAACAGTCTTAACCGATTCACATTTAGCAACTGAATAGCAAAGAATGCCTTCTGTTGTTCCGTCGCCATCGTGATGCGGACTAACACACAATACACGCTCATAGTGCGACGACAGACGCTCCCAGTGTCATCTCTCGGCACATAAAGGAAACATCAGACCGCCCCCTTCACATTGACGTGTCGAATGCGAGCTTGTTTCCTTCTCACCACCTCAAACCGAGCGTTATGAACGCCATCCAAATCGTAACACCGGACATGCTGACAAGAGTGTGGAACGAGTTTGATTATCGCGTAGATGTTGTTCGGGCCGCTCATGGTGGTCACATTGAATATTTATGAATGTATGGTAAACAAACTTCATAGTTCCACGGTTCATTTGATTGGTCAATCAAGGTTGAAGGTGGTTTGGTTTTGATATTATAGACCTTCAAAGATGGGTTATTCTTTTATACTCGCCCTGTATTTTATATCTTAACGGAAATGTGTGAGGCAGCGACCAATCAGAATAGAGCAGTCTGTGTTGTTGGTGGGAAACTGTTATTTACAGTAATGTAAGTATCAAAAATATTACAAAAGACATGTGTGTGCACTTTGATAGACAATGTTGACTTTGAAGTATGATTTGCTTGAATATGGGTGTGATATACGAGATTAGGTTAGGAACAAAAGTAAACATGAGAGGCTTCTTGCCTGTTTCAATTGGCTTGAATGAATAATTAAACACATTAATTTGAAACTGCAAATACAGAAGGCATGTTTCCATATGCCATATCAGCTCTTACTGCATAATCCTTAATGTATAATCTTTTTATTGTATACCTAGCTTTAAGCCTGGTCTATAATGGCAGTTGCAAGTTGTAGTAGGAGTCGCAGTGTCGTTCACAGAGTCGTAGAGAGCTAGTCGTACAACTTGGATAAAATCCAAGTCCTGTGACTATGACTGCTATGACTAACCAATCAGCATTGACGAGACTGTAGATAAGGGACGACGATAGCATAACACACACATAAATATTTGCTTGTTTACGAAAATTTATTACTATGCAAATACATCATCCTTTATTTATTCGTGACACAAACTGATGGTGTTACGTGACATAATAACAGATTTATGTGCAAAGAAGTGTTTATATTTAAGTATAATAAATTTTAATTTAAAAAAATGGCCAAACAGAATATAGCCAATAAAAAATATACTGTATGGCCACACTGTACTGCTAGAAGCGCTACTGTAGATTGTTGCAAGCACTTTATAAAGCAGTTTTTGGTTTACTTTACGAAGCCTAACATAATTTATTAATTTTAAATGGCTTTGTTTATTCAATTAAAAATACAAACAGCAATATAACCACAAGCACCAAACTACTGAAATTGCACACTGCTACTGATTCAACTGCGAAAATTCACCTATTATTTATTACAGCAGACTTAACATACATTGACTCTTGTATGTGTCAATTACAACAGTTTAATTTGCTTCATGTTTACAAATAATTGGAAATTATAATTTTCGTATTAATTTGTAACTATTCGATACAAAATATTCTATGGTGATTTGTGATTGGTTCTTACAAAGTGTTACGAACGAGACATTGTAAATAGATTTTCTTACTGCCGTGTGAATACCACTGCAACTTCCACAACTGTAATGAACTACAAATGCATCGTAGATCAGAGAGATGTAACAGCCCAAATATTTTGTTGTGCAATTATAAAGTTAGTCACAGTGTGTGTATCTGCAGTTTCATGTCAGTGTCAGCTAGGAAAACAACTGTAATCCCTGCACCAATAACATTATATTCAGACAGATCCACTGACACTTAATGCTGATACTAGAGTTGGTTTTCTACATTTTAAGCATTTTTGGAATGTAATGTGTTGGTCGAGGAATTAAATTAGCGTATGCAGTGGAAACATTATGAAGTAAATATACATCAACAATAACACATTATTGATCTGTGTTGTCCATACCTTCACGATACATCCTATAAATGGTGCGTGAATGGCTACAGCTGTGAAGTCATCAACACACTCAACGAACTTTCCCTCTTGTAACCTCTTCTTTTTATTCTTATCTGGAGTGGCCACATCTTCAATATTTATCTTGTAGTACCTGAAATGTTTTACACAGCACAGTAAAATAAACTTTATTTTTACTTCAAAATATAACAGACAAATTTTTACAATAAGCAGATAACACACAGTTAAAATTATGCACAAAAATATTAAACAACTCGTAAAATGTAAATTTTCTATAATCGCACATTGTCAGTAATTAATATGAATCCAAAATTATCATGCAAAAACAAAGAATTTCTGCAAAAGGGGTGAAGCAGAGCCTTGACATTGAGGTCCTGAGAGCCGATGAGGTTGAAACAAGGTGAGTATAGAGCAGTGGGGGAAACTGGAGATCCCTGAGAAAACCCCCGCTGACCAGCGGCATTGTCCAGCACAATTCCCACGTGAAAATCTGGGAGCAAGCCCAATGGAAATGGAACCTGGTTCACCTCGGTGGGAGGTGAGTAGTCTAACCATACACCACTGCGGCCCTGCTGACTTACGATTGACTCGTATGTTTTAATACCCTGGATTTTGTCATGGCAGTGCAATTTTTTTATAATTTTTGTGTAGAATAAAATGCATTATTTAATTTTTTTAAAGTTACTGTTTTATTTGTAAATGTTTAAATAATATTTTGTTGATGATTACCTTCTAAAATTACAACCAAATGTCTTAAATATTGTACTTAAGAGAAACAATTTTTTTATTTGATTTGATATAAAATATGATTATGGTTTCTAATAGTTTGATTAAGTTTAATAATTTTTTTTAGAGATAATAGTTTTAAAACAGCAGCTATTATAATTTTATGTCCCAATTTAAAGGTAAAATTACTTTATACTATTTTCATGTCAACTTTCAATAATTACTTAAATTTAAGCAGTGAATTTGTAATATGACTGGTCTCACCAAATTGCCTTTGTGATAGTACCAAATTACGTACCTCTCACCCAAATACGTCGCAAAAATTTGAAATTACAAACTGCTTGTTTTCAGCTCTATAACCAAGTGTATTAACTTTATACTAGGGCATTTATAATGGCAAAAGTGTGCACCAAGATATCCTATAGACCAAAATGGTTTTTGTTAGATAAAGCTTAGTTTCGTGTATAAAATATGTAAAATATCACAAAATTGCCTCTGTTTACCCTATAGCTTACAGTGTTCCAAAAATACGTTTATTACTCATGGACACTGGAAGAATAAAAATTATAAATTACAAACCTTTGCTAAGTCAAAACTTTTGCAGCTGTGAATTACGGTGTAAAATCCTTTCAATTAAATTCCATACAAAAAATGTACCTAGGGCTACATATTAGGACAACAAACAAGTACAAAATACAAAAGAACACAAGAAACAAACAACTGCCAATTATAAAAAGGTAAAAAATAATTCAGACGGCAACAAAGATTAGATGGATTAAATTTAAAATAAAAGGGTGAGAAATAATGGGGGGAAGATGATAACTAAATACAACTCGTACACACTCAAGGGCATCACACATAATACATACACTCACACTCACAATGTATGCATATTTTTGGTAGTGTAAGCCTCATGTTTTCATCCACTGAGATATCCCGGGTAGTATTTATTTCTCTATTTATTTCTTAAACATATGAAAACTTTTAATGTTTCTCTGTTCTTATTGCAAACTGTTCCACGCTTTTGACACAGTAGTAATAAAGGAAACTGAACAAATTTTNGGAAGAATAAAAATTATAAATTACAAACCTTTGCTAAGTCAAAACTTTTGCAGCTGTGAATTACGGTGTAAAATCCTTTCAATTAAATTCCATACAAAAAATGTACCTAGGGCTACATATTAGGACAACAAACAAGTACAAAATACAAAAGAACACAAGAAACAAACAACTGCCAATTATAAAAAGGTAAAAAATAATTCAGACGGCAACAAAGATTAGATGGATTAAATTTAAAATAAAAGGGTGAGAAATAATGGGGGGAAGATGATAACTAAATACAACTCGTACACACTCAAGGGCATCACACATAATACATACACTCACACTCACAATGTATGCATATTTTTGGTAGTGTAAGCCTCATGTTTTCATCCACTGAGATATCCCGGGTAGTATTTATTTCTCTATTTGTTTCTTAAACATATGAAAACTTTTAATGTTTCTCTGTTCTTATTGCAAACTGTTCCACGCTTTTGACACAGTAGTAATAAAGGAAACTGAACAAATTGTAGTTATATTTAGTGGGATTAACAACATAGTATCTGTTTTAGAATGTGTATTCACTGGATGGCATTTATTCTGGTANTAGTTATATTTAGTGGGATTAACAACATAGTATCTGTTTTAGAATGTGTATTCACTGGATGGCATTTATTCTGGTAAGAAAAATGTCTGGACAGGTAGTCTGGTCTGGAAGTACCTAGTGTTTTATGGAGCAAGAACAAGTCTATAGTGGTTCTTCTTTTATCTCGCTTAAGCCATTATAGATCTTTGAGGTAATGGTTTACATCACCAAGTGTTTTTAAGTTAAATATGTACCTCACACACATGTATTTTGAAGTTTCTGCAATCTTGCCATGTGGCTCCCTGTGACTGTTGTAAACATCAATACAGCATTGAATTACATGCATTATAAGGCTCTGGACTAACATGGCTTTTAATTGTGCAGGCGCTTGCCTTTTGAAGCATTTTAAAGAATGTAATGAATTATACACCTTTCTACAAAGGGAAGTAATATGAGCGGCCCATGACAGATCTTCATCAATAATAGCGCCAAAAATAAGGGGCCGAGCACAGAACCTTGACCACATTTTTATGGCACCATTGAGACTTCTGGTCATTCATCAATGCACTGGCTGCAACCATAAGGTATTATCTAAACCATTCACACACATTTACAGAGAACTTATAAACAGATTGCAATTTTGCTAGCAGGAGCTCTTGATCAACAGCATTAAATTTTTTGTTAAAATCTATTAGGCATTATAGTATTATACTGTGTTTAATTTACAAAGGCATTTTTTTGACAGACAGAACCACTAACTTTGTAACTGTGTCACAACAAAATACTCCATTTGCTAAGTTTGCGATCAGCTGGTTCGTAGCATGTTTGTGTACGTGTTCATGTTGGCAAAACCTGCTGAAAATAGTGCGCACAAAAGAAATCAGCAAATTTAAAATTCCCCGTCAAAAGTTGACAATGTTGAGTTTCCAGTAACGTAATGGGTTTTTAAAATATTTTGGCATTTCTACTTTGTATTTTAAACAGTTTGAACTTCCATAAGTTTTTAATGAGGCTGTTCTCTGGCCTGTCTCGCCCGTTTTGAGCAAGGCAAGGCTCCGGCAGACTCTGCACATGATGGATGCCATGTTGGTTACTCTGTTTTCACGAGAGAATATATCAGTTTTGCATTTTATTTCTTTAGACCTTGTTTTTACAGTGGTTTAGTACAACCAATTGTGCAGTGCAGTTTTTGGTGCATTATTAATATTTCATTATCAATTTCATATGGTAACAATTGAACATCCCGGCAACATGTGTTTCTTTTCCTTGTGTGCAGCGTTTGTGATGTGATAAAGTTTTCTGTATGAATTGCCTACAGAAAGAACACACACACACATATTTAAACATGAAGACATATTTTTTACTGAAGTGCCAGTTATTTGAAGCACGCAATGTGTTAGGCGTGTTTTCGACTGATATCACATTTTTAATAGCTTAAATCGTTGGAATTTGAATTTCAGTAGTCTCGGGTAAGATGTGCTGACTTCATACATAGTTTATTTATTTTTATTATATTCATTATGTGTAATTACACGAGGCCAAAATAATTCTGTAGAATTAGCTACTTGTGTGCCTAACATGATCTATATTTTTTACGCATCCCTGTGTCCCACATTTTTTATGTTTTATTATTTTGAATATAATTACTAAGTATTTCTGTAGTCTAAACATATGTCAGTGAATTTGAGTTAGGGTATCTAAGATTTGCAACTTTCAGTCGAAGCTAATTAAATAGCATATTGTAACATTGCGGTTTTTCAGGTGTTATATTTAACTTTGGTTCCAGATATTATATTTGTCTATGATTACAGAGTATTTGCCTAGAGTGTCAATTCATTTAATATAATTTCCAAATTAAGCTTTATTATATTATTTAAACAAAGTGCAGTATAATTTTTGGTTATTTTACTAGTTTATTGACATAGAGATCATGTGTAAGTTAGATTACATTTGTTTTTAGAGGATATTCAGTATTACAATTTTTATTGTTATTACTCATTTATTCCCTAGAGAGTAGTAGGCATTGAATGTTATAAAACACACGAACAAAAGAAAATTATTCTGGTTGGCTCTTGGATCGCCATTGCTGGTTAGAGGAGAGATGTGACGTGGTCAAGGCTCACATACTGCGAAAATGGCGTCTTTAATGGTCCACTTTTTCAGAAAATCTTTCAATGAATAAAATTGTAATTTTCCTGTAAAATAAAACTGAGAAAAATCATTTTGTACCTTCTTTTCAAACCGGAAATCACGCCTTGATCGTAACCGACCTAATTCCTTCAGTGCAATCCACCATCCATCATCTCAAAAATTTGACCATCCTTTGTTTTTTCAGGGTAGAGGCTGAGGGGTGTGAAGGGGCATTATCAAGCAGAAGAACAGNAAAAATTTGACCATCCTTTGTTTTTTCAGGGTAGAGGCTGAGGGGTGTGAAGGGGCATTATCAAGCAGAAGAACAGCTTTTTTTGGTATCCCGTTCTCATCCAGAAATTTCATTACAGATGGTACAAAAACGTTGAAAAACCATTCACGAAAAATAGCCTGGTTCATCCAAGCTTTTGGGTGATTGTAATAGTCACATGGAAAACATCTCATTTCTGTTCCTTTAAAAGATCTTGGTTTTTTAGCTTTCCCAATTACGGTTAATTTGAGCTTGTGTGTCCCAGTCGCATTTGAACACGTCATAATGGTCAGTCGTTCTTTGCTAGATTTGTGTCCAGGAGCTGATTTTTCAGATCGCGCAGCGAGTGATTTTGAGGGTAGCATTTTCCAGAATAGACCTGACTCATCTGCGTTGAACACTTGGTCAGGGGACAGGTTCAACGTTGAAAGCAATGAATTGAATTCCTCATTGAACAATGTTGCAGCAGTCAAGTCTCCACTCAGAGATTCGCCTTGGATGTCCAACTGTCTTATACCGTGTCGAGTTTTGAACCTAAATAACCAGCCCTGGGAAGCATTAAATTTTTCCTCAATTTTCAAATTTTCATGAAACCATTCTGCCTTTTCACGAACCATTGGCCCAGAAATCGGAATTCCTTCAGTACGCTTCTGTTTAAACCACTCAAAAAGAGAAGATTCCATGTCAGATAATGATGACTTTTTCATAGTTTTTCTCGCAGCTGATAGCTCAGAAGTGGATTCTGCAGAAGATATGAACTTGAAAATGTAATTTTTTTGCTTGATTAAGTCGCACAGGGTCTGTTCACCCACACCGAACTCATCCGCAAGTTTTTTGCACTTTCACCACGATCTACAGCACTGTTTATAATCGATACTTTTTTCTGTAGAGAAAGCACGACACGTTTACGTTTAGCACTCATTGTTGACCGTTTGGAAGGACTATGTAAAGCGACGGTCAGAACCAAACTGAGAAGTGTGAAATGAACAATTGAGCAGTTTGAAAAGGAAGAGAAGAGGGGACAATTTCTTAGACTAAAGTATGGCCGCTTACTAGCTAAATTCCTAGAAAATTTTAATAAAGGTTTGGCTGCATTTGATTCTCGGTAGTACCGGGACTCTGTCTGAAGTTTCTAGGAACTTATATACATCAAACTTCCAGCTTACTCGCCTATGCCTTTCCTTTGTGCCTGTACGTTTTTTAGAATTGAACCCCTTACAAAAACAAAAAAAAAACATTCTCCCGGAATAGTGAGCACGGTTAATCGCGAACACGGATAATCGAGACACGGTTAATCGAGGTTCTACTATATCTATATATATACACATACACATACACATACATACATACATACATACACTGAGGAGACAAAAGTCGTGGGATACCTCCTAATATCGTGTCGGACCTCCTTTTGCTTGGCGAAGTGCAGCAACTCGACGTGGCATGGACTCAACAAGTCGTTGGAAGTCCCTGGCAGAAATATTGAGCCATGCTGCCTCTACAGACGTCCATAATTGCAAAAGTGTTGCCGGTGCAGGAGTTTGTGCACTAACTGACTTCTCGATTATGTCCCATAAATGTTCAATGGGATTCATGTCGGGCGATCTTGGTGGCCAAATCATTCGCTGGAATTGTCCAGAATGTTCTTCAAACCAATTGCGAACAGTTGTGGCCCGGTGACATGGTGCATTGCCATCCATAAAAATTCCACCATGGTTTGGGTACATGAAGTCCATGAATGGCTGCAAGTGGTCTCCAAGTAGCTGAACATAACCCTTTCCAGTCAATGATCGGTTCAGTTGGACCAGAGGACCCAGTCCATTCCATGTAAAAACATCCCACACTATTATGGAGCCACCACCAGCTTGCACAGTTCCTTGTTGACAACTTGGGTCCATGGATTCGTGGGGTCTGCGCCACACTCGAACCCTACCATCAGCTCTTACCAACTGAAATCGGGACTCATCTGACCAAGCCACGGTTTTCCAGTCGTCTAGGGTCCAACCGATATGGTCACGAGCCCAGGAGAGGCGCTACAGGTGATGTCGTGCTGTTAGTAAAGGCACTCGAGTTGATCTTCTGCTGGCATAGCCCAGTACAGCCAAAGTTCGCCGCACTGTCTTAACGGACACGTCCGTCGTACATCCCACATTGATTCCTGCGGTTATTCCATGCAGTGTTGCTTGTCTGTTAACACTGACCATTCTGCCCACACGTCGTTGGTCTCGGTCATTAAGTGCAGGTGGTCGGCCACTACGTTGTCCATGGTGGGAGGTTATGCCTGAAATTAGGTATTCTCGGCACACTCTTGACACTGTGGATCTCGGAATGTTGAATTCCCTAACCATTTCCGAAATGGAATGTCCCATGCGTCTAGCTCCAACTACCATTCCGCGTTCAAAGTCTGTTAATTTCCGTCGTGCTGCCAATGTCACGTCAGAAACCTTTTCACATGAATCACTTCACTACAATGAAAGCCCAACTGATACACTGCCCATTTATACATTTTGTACACGATACTACTGCCATCTGTATATTTGCATATTGCTATCCCATGACTTTTGTCACCCCTGTGTGTATGTGTATGTGTGTGTCTATATATATATATATATATATATAGACACACACACACACATTCACATATATACTGTTGTGAAAGTAATTCAAGGAATATACCTATAAAGTGGAAGGGCTTTTATTCAAGTAATTTTTAACACAATGTACCTGTTTAATTTGGCACTGAGTATGTATTTAGTAAAACAATTTTTTTCTTTTGAGAAGACAAAGAAAATGTTATGTGAGCATTTTTTTTGTAAGCTTTATACAATATGTTGTAAAATGTAACAAATACCTTACACAAGTTCAGATTGAGGCATCATTAAAGTGTTTCCCATAATCAATGTGTGTGTGTATGTGAAAAATGCTCTGTATAAAATACCACTCCTGTCATTGATGTCTCTTTCTAATGAACATACTGTCACAGCGAACAACATCCTTGAGCAAGCAAATTACATGTGGTGCAAAATTTTGTTGAGGTGTGTAGTTATTAACTGATTATACACAACACACAGCAACTGATTTTTTTTTTTTCTTTCTTTCAAATAATAGTTACATGTGGAGGGGCCCTAGTTACGAAACCAGTTTTGGAGTGAGAAAAATGTTTTAAAAGAACATAAGGTAGGCAAGGTCCCTACAGATGTGATGATTTTGTGTAGTGCATACAATTTCAGCACTTTTAGTAACATAAATAAAAACCTGCTTTAACTAGTAAAGATGACACATGTATAATTTACCTTTAAAAATTGCATATTTGTGAAACTGCCTGTCTTATAATTTCTTAATAATTAATTGTGAGGAATACACTTATGTTTTGTTTACAGCGGCAATGGACCTGCCCCGTACTATACCGCCCTCTCCCCCATCCGCTATCCGGCCCCTTTCGCATTGCATGAGCCTTAGTACTAAATGACACATAAACAGTGTGTTGTGAATGTGGTGACTGTGTACATTGTGCATGAAAGGTCTGTGCAACAGTACGTACAGAAGCGTGATTTACTTGTGCGAAGGTATTGTAAACATGTACCACAAATTTAGCAGCGTAGAGTACGCAGATATTCACTTCATGTATAGTAAAGCCAAGGGCAACACACTGGCAGGTGCGCGGCTGTATGCAGAAGCGTTTCCTCACAGAAGACATCCAGACAGGCGAACATTCATCAGGTTCCATCAACGCCTTAGAGAAATTGGGTCCTTCGCACACCACCGACGACCAGGTAGATGGAGCTCCATTAGCTCCTGATGTAGGAGAATGTGTGTTTGTATGTGTATGTGTAAACTCAGGAACTTAGACTAGGAGGGTGGCTTTGCAAGAGAGACTAAGTGCAAGCAGTGAATGGCAACTCTTACATCGCCAGTTGCTGTACCCATACCATACCCAACATGTGCAAGGTCTCAAGAACATTGACTTCCTTCCCAGGTTGAATTTTTGCCAGCAGATACAACACCAGTGAGCCCTAGACCTCCAGTGTTTAAACAATGAGTTGTTTACAGACGAAGCTCGAAACTGGGTTTACCCATTGCATTTTTTATTTCCAAACCTCTCACGTGTGGGCTGCAGTCAATCCTAATGCAGTGAAACAGGCACAACATCAACAAACGTTTTTGTTCAATGTCTGGGTAGGAATACTTGGCGACTGTCTAATTGGACCACATTTCCTACCACAGAGGCTAAACGGAGAACGGCACCAGTGTGTTCTGCAAGACGATCTTCCAATGTTGCTCGACGATGTGCCATTGCAGCAACGCCAGTGGATGTGTTTATGCACGATGGTGCACAAGCACATTTTCCTTCTACATGTAAGACTATATCTAAACAGATGCTATGTTGACTGGTGGATAGGTAGTGGAGGACCTGCCCCATGGCCTCCTAAATCATTTGATTTAAATCCGTTGGATTTTTGTGTGTGGGGTTATGTTAAAAGCCTAGTTTACAATACAGCAGACATTGCCACACCTGATAATTGCAGCACCGGTTTGTACAGGCTTTTCAGCAAATTAAGAATGACCCCTGATTGCTCGAGCACATTAGGGTGTCATTGCGGAGTCGACTAGACAGATGCATTCAAGTGCATGGTCAGCAATTTGAACACCTACTGTTAACGTCTTCAGTTATCATGTTCATACTGTACTGTACCTTGTGTATCTGTAGACGTCACTGTTGTTCAACCCGAACGGTTGCTTTTGTGTATGTGGTCCTGAAGCCACATTATGACTTGTACTGTCTCATGATTAATACATTAAATCAGTGTGTCACTGTTTTTGTTGGCTTTCGTACTTGATATTCAGCGGGTCCCAATCAGCACAAAACTGACATCTCGTAAATGGTTAATTTTGGGATTCATGTTTACTGGACCTTTTTTACTTCTCTTCATTTGTAAGTCTCATCCCTACAGTTTCTACCATTGCTTCTGAAACAACTGTATATGTTAAACAGCATTAACAAAAATGACTGGGTAAGAGTATTTTTTATATACTTTCTCTTTATAGCACATTTGAAAAAAATTTAAGGGTATCCTTCTGAAATTTGAAAACTAATTTCTTTAGTAAAAACCTAATAGTTACGTAATTATTTCATATACAGTAGAGCACGCCTTAACCGGAATTCCCTCGAATGGAACTCCCCTTATCTGGAACTAATTTTCCAAAAAATTCAAACGTCGCAAATTTGTGCCATAACTTTCCCGCGCTCACAAGAGGTATTTCGTTGCTCACACCATACTGTACATGCCCATTAGCTCGTAAACAAGCCGCAGCACGATGAACAGACAGCCGGCCCAAGTGGCACAGCTACAGCTATGCAACATAATGACACAAGTGACAGTGACTAATGGCAATGTGCGACACATGCCGTTGGTTTTAGTGGTGTGACTTTCAGAATTCAGTGTTCTAACGTGTTAGTGTACATGTACCGTATTTTGGCGTGGATAGACCGCACCAGAAGTTTTTGATGAAAAATTAGGGATAATTAATATTTCAAGTATAGGCCGTACTGAATTTTTGTATTCCCGTATATATTGCCGGGCCTCATCGTGCTAGTGTGGCAACAGCAAACTATGGCAACGTCAAACTAATAAATTTGCTGTTGAATGTTATCGTTGCCATGCCGCCTGGCCTCCGCCTGCTTAAAAGTGGCAACAGCGCAGTATTCCGCGTAAATAAAACTTTTGTATTTATGTCAAAATGCCTCAACACTATTTTTAAATTGTGGAACATGTGCGCCGGGCGTAGCCTGCCAGCTCGGCCGGCTGTTGCCGGGCAGGCAATGGTATGGTGCATGTGTGTGTGCGGGGTCACACACACAGAGCTGTTACTAGCTGTCTCATTTGACCAGAGAGAGAGAGACAGCGTGACAAACAAAAGAGGATGAAGGAGGGAGAAAGAAAAGAAAGGGAGCAAGCAAGCTTGCTTGGTGCTGGACGGCTGCGGTTGCGGCCCTGGGAAGGGGGTGGTGGTGGTGGAAAGGAAGGACGCCAAGCGAGAGGGTGAAAGAAAAAAGAAAAAGAAGCGCGCAAGCTCGATGACTGCTGGAGGTGATTCAAAGCAGAACAGTCGAGGACAGGCAGGCTAAAGTATGGTGTGACCCATACGCATTTAAACACAAGTGATGAGCTATTCATTTCTTATTATTTTTATGACTTCCTTAGAAACTAAGTTAAAACATTAGAGCGTATTGTTCGTTGACAAATTTCTGAACATGGTATAGAGGGGAAATTTTTTTATTCCAATATCTCGTAAATAAGCCGCAACTCACTTTTTGTAATTTTTTTGGTAAAAATGTGCGGCCTATACACGCCGAAATATGGTACTTTGTGAACTTGGTCTATAATATGTCAGCCCTGCTCTTGTAATATAGGCTCCTAAACTGGGATCAGCTAGAGTGGCAGTGACTGGCATAAAAAACATTGGCTTTGATAGGGGCCCTACCAATGGTACAAAATTTTAGCCATTTTCTTGTCAACTGCTCTGCTAACAATGTGTGCTTTGCACAAAACAAGGTCACCTACACGAGGTGGATTATCAATTGAATCTTTATTATACTTGATGCAACTCTTGAAATGAGCACGCTTTAAATTCTTAAGGGCAGATGCCCAAACTTCAGGAACATCCTTGGGATCGTTCGGTAACAAATCATTCAAATGCCACAGATTTGACAAAGGGTTATTTGTCACAAAGGTAAATATGAGGTTGAATGGACTGGTTTTATGTGATTCATACTTGGCATAATTGAAAGCCATTTGAAGCGAAAAGATATTCTTGTTCCAACTAGTTTGGTCCATCCCATGGAAAGCAATGAATGCAGAACAAAGGTTTTGGTTAAAATGCTCCGCATGGGAAGGTGGAGGATTGTATAGGGACAAGGTGATGTGGCGTATGCCATGAGAAAAACACAAATAAGTGAATTTGTTATTAAAAAAACCCGGATAAACGAATTTACACATTTTTACTATTAATGGAACAGTGATATTGGCTCCGAAAATCGTGATAAAACACAGTACCTATTATACATTTCAAAGCAAACACAAATCACACACTGTATGTGCAGGATTTAAAGTATTGTATATAGTACAGTACACGATACTTTATCTGATATTTATGTTGTACTGAGTGTAGTGTAATTCATGGTGCATCAAGTATACACAGCTTATAGCCTGCACTGGTGTCAGGCAGGTGGCACAGAGCGATACGCGGTGCGTAATGTGTGTGTGTGTCGCTTCCTCAACGTGCACACAGACCCGTCCTTAAGATGGCAGAGTTAGTTGAAAGTTTAGAATGCAATGCAGTAAAGACAATAACGGGACTTTAAATGAGGCAACCTGGCATTTAAACAATACAAATGCAGAACCTAACGTAAACTTTAGCTAAAACAAGGAAAACACATTAAAAANATGCAGAACCTAACGTAAACTTTAGCTAAAACAAGGAAAACACATTAAAAAAAATCTTAATTCATTCATTTCAAAGTTTGTGACAATCGTAATGAATTTTACAAAAACGTAAGCACTCACTTCTATCAATAAGTGTAGGCTGCTTTCTCATTCAGTCTCAATAGGCTCGTTTGAAACATCTTAGATTTCTATACATCTTTTATTACTAGGAGCTTATTTAAATTTTACTGACTTACACACACGTAAGCACAAGCACATGCACGCACACACACACACACACACACACACACTCTCTCTCTCTCTCTCTCTCTCTCTCACACACACACACACACACACACCCACACACACACACACACACACA
>NQII01000111.1:269150-285925 GCA_002778355.1 Clitarchus hookeri
CACACACACACACACACACACACACACACACACACACACACACACACACACACACACACACACACACACAAAGGTTTAAACATTCTGAACTGTCGGGTTTTTGTAAACATTGAAACACTTGATATGAAAAAATGTAAGTAAAGTTCAACCGTGCCTGTCTTGAAAAAGTCTGAATTTTTTTTTTTGTTTGGCGTCAGAATTGATGTTTTTGTTTATAACACATCATGCTCAAATTTTTTTATTATTTCTAACTTTTCCGCGATAGTTAAAACTGTCCTTTTGCGCTTTGTTGACGTTGCAAAAACGACACTACAAACAGTAACAACCGTGCCTGAGCGATCGTTTAACTTGCAAGACGTGGTGTTAGGGTGGTAATTGAGATTAGTGCGATCAGATACACACTTCAACAGGTGGAAATGGATGACTCGCGCATGTCTCTGTGCAGGCCGACAGTTTAAAGAGTTAAACATCAGCTCAAGCGGCACAGTGATAGACGTACATGGTACCGCTCCTTGTTAAAAGACACACATTGCAGCATCGCCTTACCGCAGAAGTCACAGTAGACTTTCAAAAAAGGCGCACGGAAAAGCCGAAAATAGGCTAAGCGAAGCATGAATAAATGGGAGTGTATTGTAATTTTCCAAAAAATTCAAACATTGCAAAGTTGTGCCATAACTTTCCCGTGCTCGCAAGTCGTCTTTCGTTGCTCACGCCAGACTGTACATGCCCGCTAGCTGCACACAAGCCAGCCAGTGCAACTCTATAAATAGCCAGTCGTTCGCATCACACA
This sequence comes from Clitarchus hookeri, assembly GCA_002778355.1. Taxonomy (NCBI): domain Eukaryota; kingdom Metazoa; phylum Arthropoda; class Insecta; order Phasmatodea; family Phasmatidae; genus Clitarchus; species Clitarchus hookeri. The sequence continues at coordinate 269,941 of NQII01000111.1, forward strand.
CTAGTGATGAGTTGTTTGTTTTGAGTCGCCATAAAGTAAACTTATCCGTGTTTATGTTGTAAATCTTTTAAATAGTTTCATAGATTATGTTTAGTAAACAAAAGATACCCGCTTCTTGCGATACAGCTAAATTGCAAAGGAAAAAGTGGAAATGTTAAAAAAACTGGATGCAGGAATTTCTGTGAAGTCTGTGTGAATTTTGTGGTGTAGGAGTGTGTATAGTGTACTACTTCAAAAAGCAAAAAGATGTACTATGCAAGTTTTACGTCTATAATTAATCAAAAGTGGTAATGGAGAGTGGTAAAACACTTCGCTCAAGTAGAAGTAGCGATCTTGATGCAGCTTTAATTAAATGTTTTAGACTTTTAGACTAAGAAGTGAAGGACTTAACATTTCTAGACCAATGCTCACTGAACAGGCTAAAATTTTTCATACTGAACTTAAACATGATTATGAATGTGACTTTTCCATTAGGGTGGTTACATAAGTTCAAGAAACGACAAGGCATTTCTTTTTATTCACTGAGCGGTGTGAAACTCCCTGCTGACACAGAAGCAGCCAAAAAGTTTGTTGTGGAGTTTACGCAGTTAGTGTCAGACGAGAAAATGTCTCCCGAACAAGTGTACAGTGCAGATGAAACTGCATTGTACTAGAGATGTATGCCGAGAAATACTTTGTGTACTCCAGACAATGTGCATACTGGAATGAAAAAAAGTTAGGAAAGGCTAACCGTGTTAGGTTGTTCCAACGCCGCTGGAACACATAAGCTCAAACTCCTGGTTATTGGTAAAATTATGCGGCCACGGAAGTTAAAAGACGTCAAGGTAATGCTTGTTGAATACACAGCAAGCAAGAAAGCCTGGGTGAACACAAAAATAACCACTGAGTGGTTCAACAGTTTTATACGACAAGCTAGGCAACCCGGCAATAGCGGAGGCTTGAAGCAGGATTGCAAGATCATACTTCGTACTTGTGATGGATAATTGTTCCGCCCACCTACCAGCTGAAACCGTGTCACGAGATAACATTGAAGTAATTTATCTGCCACCTAACTGTACGTCACTCATTCAGCCACAGGACTAAGGAATCCTACGCTCGCTAAAGTAACGCTATCGATCAGAGTTTCTGCAGTCATGCTTGAGTGACTTAAATGGCAGGAAAACAGTTGCTGAAAAGAAAAGGATTACAATTTGAAAGATATAGTCTAGGCTCTGACAAGAGCTTGGGACAGCATTCCTAAATCAACTCTGGACAATGCCTGGCACAAACTGTGGCCGACAATTATTTACTCAGAAGAAAATTAAAATGAGCCTGCCGACTTCTGAGGATTCAATGTTCCACAGGGGAAAAAAAATGTTAAATGAACCGATGAAATATGCGAAGACAATCAGCCCAGATTTTCACGAAAACAACATTGAAGAATGGTTCACTGTTGATTGTGATGTTCCAGTTGTGCAACATTACACAGATGAAGATATTCTGGAAATGGTTACAAACAAAATAATAAAGACGAAAATGGCAGTGAAGATTTGTATGAGGATGAACCTACAGGAAAAATTACACAGGATGAATGCATTTTTCACGTCAGCCATCTGATAGCTGGGCTTGAGCAGCATAGCTATGTAAGTGAACAGCAGTTAATGAGCCTGTACCTGCTGAAAAAACAATTGGAGGTACAGAAAGCCAAGAAAACTAAGCAAACGTGCATTACGGATGTGTTCAAGATCTTAACTGCACCGACTATGGTAAACAAGCTGCATGAGGAAGAGACAACCGGCCCAAGTGGCACAGCTACAGTTACGCTGCATAATGACTCAAGTGACAGTGACTAATGGCAATGTGCGACACATGCCGTTTATTTTAGTGGTGTGACTTTCAGCATTTAGTGTTCTAACTTGTTAGTGTAAATGTATCATATTTTGGCGTGTATAGGCCGCACCAGAAGTTTTTAATGAAAAATTAGGGATAATTAATATTTCAATTATAGGCAGCACTGAATTTTTGTATTCCCGTAAATATTGCCGGGCNATGAAAAATTAGGGATAATTAATATTTCAATTATAGGCAGCACTGAATTTTTGTATTCCCGTAAATATTGCCGGGCCTCATCGTGCCAGTGCGGCAACAGCAAACTATGGCAATGTCAAACTAATTAATTTACCGTTGAGTGCTATCGCTGCCATGCTGCCTGGCCTTCGCCTGCTGAAAAGTGGCAATAGCACAGTATTCTGCCAAACTGAGCGAGGTGCGTGAGTAGCTGCAGGGGAGAGGACTTTGAACTTGTCGCATCATTTGATGCCACAGCCCCTCCCATCCATTTTGCTCGTCGCTTTCACTTATGTCACTCGTTTCCTCCCCTTCCCGCTCTCGTATAGCTTTCCGTTTGCCATTTTCAATCAATTATTGGTATTGTTAATTAGAGTTTTGAGTCGTACTGTTGTGCAATAACATGCTTTTATTACTAAAGCGTGTGTGTTTAAAGCCATAGATGGAAAAGGATAGAGCTACTTGCAAGGCAAACTTCAAATTAAAAGTTGTGCGGCATGCACAAGAACATGGTACCCGACTTACCATGTTTGCCCAAGTATGGGTGGCACATTTTATGCAGATTTTGTGTGTACAAAAAATGGGGTTGGAGGGACTCTTATGCAGATTTTTCACTTTTGCCAAAAAAAGTTTATTTTACTGTGGGGGTACAATATGTTTATAATTAATTATACTGTGTTGGTTTTTCCTAAATATACTTTATGTAAATAAAACTTTTTTATGTATGTCAAAATGCCTCTACACTGCGTTTGAATTGCGGACCATGTGCGGCGTGCGTAGCCTGCCAGCCCGGCCCTGTTGCCAGGCAAGCAATGGTATTGGTATGGTGCATGTGTGCGTGTGGCATCACACACACTCAGCTACTGCTGGCTTTCTCATTTGGCGAGAGAGAGAGAGAGAGAGAGAGAGAGAGAGAGAGCATGACAAACAAGTTAAATGAGGAAAGGGGCATTCTAAAAATACTGGTAGACCACCCAGCCGTCATAGAACTTCCCCTCCTTCACATTTTTCCTCCATCGCCAAATGGCTGTGTGGAGAAACGGTGAGTGAGAAGAGGGGATGGTGTCCCTGTGGTGGTGGGGGACAGAAGGGAGAGATGCCGAGTGAGAGGGAGAAAGAAAAGAAAGGGGGCGAGCAAGCTTGCCTGGTGCTGGGCGGCTGAGGTTGTTGGATGAGGGAAGGAGGTGGAGGTGGAAAGGAAAGATGCCAAGCGAGAGGGAGAAAGAAAAAAGGGAAAGGACGCGAGCCAGCTGGACGGCGGCTGGAGGTGATGCAAAGCAGAACTGTCGAGGTCAGGCAGGCCGAAGTACGGTGCAACCCATACGCGTTTGAACACAAGCGAAAGCTGTTCATTTGTTATTATTTGTTTGGCTTCCTTAGAAACTAAGTTAAAACATTAGAGCGTACTGTATGTTAACAAATTTCTAAACATGGTTTATGGGGAAAAAAATTTTTTATGCCAATATCTCGCAAATAACCTGCACACCATTTTTTGTCTTTTTTTTTAATGTGCGGCCTATACACTCCAAAATACGGTACTTTGTGAACTTTGTCTATAATATGTCAGTCCCACTCTTGTAAATGTAGATTGTGCCGACGTGCCATGCAGTACGGAAAAGACTATCCACGGAATTGACTATACATCAGGAAGTTTTATCAGTTGCACGTTAACACAAACAGTAACATGTCACCGCTGCAGCCCTAGATTATCTCCAGTCGCTTACTCACGCAGACACGCGCACAAAGCGATAAGAACCCCCGCTAGCAAGTTAGGAATGATGGTCATTAATGCAGCACCGGGAGTTTTATGACTCACATTTTCATAAACAGTACGTAGTGTTTTTTTTTTATGGTTTTGTAACTTTAAGGATAAAACTAATAATTTACACTCATTGAATTCTTAAGTTAAAATTATGTGCCACATATACACAAGTTCAGACTAAAAATTTGTTATTTTTGACACCATCCCACCCTCATTTCCCATAACCGGAATTTTTCCATAACTGGAATAGCCCTTTCCCTGACAATTCCGGTTGCGGGGTGCTTTATTGTATTGGACTGCCAAAAATTCGTACTGGCTGTGGCAGGTGGAACATCAGTGGCAGTGGCATGTGAACATGTGGTGTGGTATCATTGGAGACCATGTAATTGGTCTGAACTTCCTCGAGGTAACCGTAACAGGTAACAGATACGCACACTTTCTTATCAAAGTGCTACCGGCTATCCTAGAGGAAGTACCACTTGCAATGAGCACGTGTGTGGTACCAGCTCGATGGGTGCCCAGCTCACTACTCGCATGTGGCTATGCAAATGCTCACCCAGCTATGTCCTGGTCGCTGCGTAGAGTGTGAAGGCGTTATCAAGTGGCCTGCATGGTCTCCTCTGATTTGATGCCATTGGACGTTTTTCTCTAGGGAATGCTTAAAGATAAAGTCTATGCACAAGTTCTGACGACACCGGACGATTTTAAACACTGCATTGTCGCAGCATGTGCAACAATATCAAAGGGAACTCTTCAGTCTGTCCAGGTGTCTGCACAAGCGACTGCAAATTTGTATTGCTGTTGACGGTGCACATTTTGAGCACTTGCTGACATAAAGCAATAATAGGACAGTGTTTATCGCCACTTTAGTTTGTGTTTTTGTTTGTGTTGTTGGTGTAAATGTACAATGTAAATGTGTATCTCGGAATGAAACACATGATACATTGATGTTAATGGAAGTTATTACTGCAAATACGTGATGCCTCCATTTCCTGTTTTAACATCGCTATTCAGTTTGTGACATTCATCTGTGATGCAAGGCTCTGACAGAAACAAAAGCACCATTGAAAGTGTAGTTGAAGCAGATGATTTTTGCAAGTAGCACAGCCAGAATGAGTGATTAATATCCGAGTGTCATGAGGTTGCTGGTGATCTCAAGGTCATGTGGTTGTCCGCCTGTACATACTCTGTTTCCTCTGTGATAGAATATTGTTTAGTCATCCCAAAGATGGTGAGGTCAGGCTCCCATTCCACCTGATACTAACGTTACATATTTAGTGGGCCTATTCAGGTTGACCCACATACTTTAAGCAGCTATTAATTGGCATTTTAGTTAAGATTGTGCAAAATTACATTACTGAAGAAGCTTCTCAAAGGTGGGTTGTGGATGTCCTGTGCTAGTAAATGCCAAGGAGGCAGTGCGCAGAAATAAAACTCATCTCCCAACATACATATTTTCCCTTGCACGATACATTAAACTCACATCGCCGTGAAACTGATGCGGTTCCTGGCCACTCACGCCCGCCAGGTGGGCTTAGCTGTTCAAGCGCGTTACCTCATAATGGAAATTAGAGTAAAGTTATGCTTCCCCAGGTGATACTATTCCCAGAGAAGGAATGGTGGCATCTCTGGATGTGAGAAATTGAAGGTTCCTGTTAATTTAATAAATTACTATAGAAAACTAAATGATTGGTGCAAAGACATGTGAAGTGCACCTGGAGCGTGACGCGACACGTGCCGAACTCTCTGACTCAGACAATGACTAACTAGGGAGACGTGTGTAGCCGTGGTTGTGGTGGCAGATACACACCAGAACTATATGTTTGCAAAAACTAAACGCATTTAAATACAACATGACCCTTTGGAAATACATAAAAATTAAACAATAAGACAGTAAAACCCTTGCAAGAACAAATAATTAATGGAATGAAATGTGGGTGATGTCATGAAATGAACACAAGCACTTAAATAAAATAATGGCTTTATTTTCTTGGGCATTTTACATGTAATTAACACTTTCTTGAGTCTCACAATATTTGATTATTGTAAATTACATTGTGCCGTAAACTGCGTGATAGAAAGTTTTCATACAGCTTTCCCTTTTGACGGGTCAAGCCACGGGGGGTAGGGGGAATGGTCGTTGTAGCGGTGGAGGTGGATGTGCTGTGTGGCAAACGATCTAAAAGGGGCATGACATCATCCTGCGTCAAATGCCTCCCCCTCTGCGGAGACCATCAGGTACAGCAGGAGCAGGCAATAGCTCTACAGTGCTGAGGCCGTAGATTGTACTGTGCCATGGGGCTGCTCTGGATGCAGGGCTGCTGTTGGCAGCTGCTCTCGCGTGGGTGGTCCGCTGCAGTTTGTGAAGCGGTGACGTCACTGCAGGCTGGACATGCCTGTGTCTTGCACTATGGTCGTCGTGAGCACCGGGAAGTGAGTGAGCTAGCTGTGTCGCTGTCCTTGCTGCCACACTGCTTTCCTCGTTGCTGCATCGCTGTCCTTGCTGCCGCCATCACTTGTTCCACTGACACTTCACCTAGACCAGCGATCCGGGCTGGCAGTGATCAAGGAGGGGGGGGGGGTTCCTCTCCCTGTGGTGTCCCCTTGGCTGGTGGCGGCATCCCTGCTGTGGCTCTGCCATAATACTCCACCCCTTCATCTGCAGTTTACACCACCAGAGACTGCCCTGGCGCTGTCAACAATGTGTCAAGAGGCCCTGGGGTGTCATCTGAAGCTGGTGTGGTGAGGGGGGTGTGGTCCCCCATCAAGGTGGGTGCCACGACACGGGCGGGCCATGTTGTTGCTTCCTCTTACTGCTGCGGCTGTGTTTGAGGTAGCGCCAGTGTGGGGGCGGAAACACCTGATGGCACCACGCCGTCGTTGGTGAGGCTCTCGTCGTGACGATCCCTACTGACTCCTTACCTAGATCAATGCTGCTGGTATCGACCTGGGCTGGCAGTGACCTAGGGGGTTGCTCACCCTGTGGATTGGCTGACACAATTGTCAGGTGTGCTGACGTGGGGCACCTCGACGTCGCCAGCCGGTGACAGGCGATCATCATCCCTTTGGACCATTGCTCTTCGTCGTCAGCTGAGGCGGACCAAGTATGTAGTTGATCGTAGTGCTTGTAAGATCACGTGCGGCCAACTCCATTTGGTAGCAAAACCCGTACAGAAGTCCTTGCAGATTGCAGGTGCGCAGGGGCGTAAACTTCTGCCCTGGCTGGAAGCGAGGTGGTGGTCGCATAGTGTTCAGTAGTGCCACTGCACTATGTAGCTTTGCTAGTGAGCGTACACTTTCTCATGCTCCCATTCATGCCGGATGTCGTCCACTGGGTTACTGCTGCCAACTGCTCTCTGGTAGTTGAACTTGCCAGGCAGGGTGAAGGTTGTAGTCCAACAGGACGTCGGCTGGTGACTTGCCGGTGGCGGCATTGACATTCTAGCAGAGGGTGACAGGGTGGCAGGCAGGTGTTCAGCCCTGGCAGTGTGTTGCTCCCCAACGCTGAGTCGTAACTGGGTCTTCAGGTCCTGGTTACGGCACTCCGTGGGGTTCATGCGTGGATGGTAGATCGCCATCTAAAGATGCTGTTAAATAAATGTGCACAATTTGCACCACTTCCAGCCGGTAAACTGTATGCTGTTGTCGGTTAGTAGGTTTTGTGGGTAGCACCAGCTCAGGAAAAAGTCTGTCTGTAACAATTTTGTTACACTCGCGTGTACACTGATGGCTGGATAGGCTTCTAACCATCACGAGATGTTGTCAGTTACTACTACTGTGAACATTTTGCCCATATTTCAAAAGGTTTAGTGGGCACTCGTGCTTGTTGTACCCCATCATTTTGCAGTGACTTGAACTGGTTGCACTTAGTGCACTTTTGCATGTACCCACGTGCGTGTTTGGTTAGTCTGGATCAGAAAAAGTGCTAGTGCATTTACATATTATTTGCTCCATCTCTCTGTAACCTGCTGCACTACTGTTGTGCGCGTGGTGTAACACTCGCTCTCTTGCACTGGGGGGGAACAAATAACTACCATACTTCGTGATTGGTTGGAGAACTCTAGTCTCCCGTTTAATACATGCTAACACTCAATGGCTTGCTTGGCACAGTGTATAGGGTACTTGCAGGTAGTGTACACTGAGTTGCGCATTCACGTCATCTTGATAAAGCGTGCGCACAGTGAGATATCATTGTTGGTAGCATTGGTTTGGTGCAGGATCTCCTCCCATTCACGCATCATTCTGTACCACGATGTCAGTGCATGGTGACCTTGACAATGCATCTGCTAGTTGGTTTTTGACTGCCCGGGATATGCTCCACAACAAAGATGTATGCTTGAAGAAGCAATACCTAACGGGTCAGCTTGCTGCAGGCCTCTCGCATGTTGTGCAGCCAGACTAAGCATTGATTGTCAGTGCGAAGCATAAAGCGTTGGTATTTCAAATACACACTACTTCTTGATGGACCATACCACTGTAAGGAATTCATGTTTGTTGATGTATCTTCCCTCGGTAGGACCGAACTAGGCACTGGCTTAGTCAATTACATGATGTTTGCCATTGTCGCTGCACTGGTACAGCATTGCACTGAGTCCGTCTTGGCTGGTGTCAGTCTGCCGGTAGAGGTACTTCGTGGGGTCATATCTTGCCAAGGTAAAGCACACTCAGAAACGCACCTTAATTTGTGGGAACGCATTGGCAGTGGCATTACCCCATTGAAATCGCAGCTGTGTTGACAGTAGGTCTGTGAGCAGTGCGGTGATGACGGCTAAGTCGTTGATGTACTCTCGGAGCCCGGAACCAGTTTGAATTTGAAGAACTTCTGTAGTGGTTTGCATGTGCTTGGTCGTTGGCACTCACCAATCAGCAGCAGGTGTTCTGTGTTAGGCTTATTGCCTTCATCGATGTGGCCCAGAAGTCTATGCTTGTCTTCCTGAGGTGACATTTTGCATTGGTGCATATTAGACTGTTGATGGCTAATCTCTAGAGTACAAGTGACTAATGGCATAGGTGATCTTCCCAATTCTCTGACCATATCACCACGTCATCGAGGTAGGCGAGCTTGAATTTGTCGACGAGGCCATTCAGCACCTGTAACATCATGGCCTGTAAAGTAGCAGGGGCCGTGAAAGTTGTCTTGCCATTGTCTTCAAGCTTGACTGTTACCTGCCATTACCCATTTGAGGTCGAGGGATGACATGACCTTGGCTTTTCCAAGCAAACTTAGGACATCCCTGATGTGATGCACAATGGCAACGCGCTGCATGTCACTTAATTCACCGGTCGGAAGTTCACGTAACATCTCCACGTGCCATCTTTCTTGGGTGCTAGTGTTAATGTGGTATTTAACTCCTTGTTTGTTGGTTCAATGACACAGTCACTTAACATCTTGTGTAGCTGTTGTTTAATGATTTTGGCTTTGTGTGGTAAATAGCTGTGTGGTGGGGTGTCGATAGGTCGCTCTTGCACTAATGGTGTTGCATGTTTGGCTACTGTGGTCTGGCAGAGTGAGGCGTGTGCAGCAAACATGTTATGTCGTTCATTGAGGAGACGCTGAAAAGCTGCTTGGTGTTCCAGCGGAAGATTGTTGTTGAATCTGCCAATGAAATAGTTCGTACTGCATCAGCTGGCCGCTGGTCAAGGTTGTAGACAGTGCGTCGTTTCCTAAGGCCAAAATGGATATGACTAGCAGCAGGTTCCACAATAGTGTTTTGTTCTGTAAGCCATGGTACACTAAGGATGGCAGCTTCCTTAATGTCTGGAGTAATTATTGCGGTAGTCATGGTTACAGACTGTCACTTTTGCTTGGCATGGGCCATGGTGGCTGAGCGGTTAGACTGCTCACCTCCCACCAAGGCGAACTGAGTTCAATCCGTGGCCAGTTCACTCTGGATTTTCGTAAGTGGTAATCGTGCCAGACGATGCCGCTGGTCAGCAGGTTTTCTCGGGGATCTCCCATTTCCCCTGCCCCTTCATTCCGGTGCTGCTCCATACTTCACTTCACCCTCATCTGCTTTCAAGACCTCGACGTCAAGAGTCATCCAAATCTCTTCACTCACTATTGCTTGCCCTAGTGCAGAACTGTTATGCTGGTTTGTTGCCAAGAAAATGATGTGAGCAGATGGAGTAATATCTGTGGGGTTCACAAAATAAGGTTGTACGAAATTATGTGAGGTGACGGTGTCGATGAGTGCGTGGCAGTAATGACCGTTAATGAATACTAAAATGTGAATAACTGTGAGTGACTACTACTGACCTGATTTATTAGGGCTTTTTGTGGTGTCGAGTTGGTAGCACTGCTTTAAACTGGGGTATCAGGAACATCTGGCCCCTTACCCCTGTTTCCCATTTCCCTTACTATTGCCTGCATTATTGTCAGTTTGATTACTGTGGAGATGTGGGTTATTTGAACAAGCACTATGCCAGTGATATTCCTGGCCTTCATAATGACACTGAGTTAGAGGTGGTTGGCTTCTGTCCCACTTCACATTTTTTACTCGTGCACTGTCACTTGCACTGTTTGTTCTGTTTTCGTTTTTACTGGAATTTGTGGCTGTTATGTTTGTAGTCACAGAAATTTGATCTCGCTGTTGGCCGAAAGTGTTGGTTTTGAAGAACAGTTTTGTGATTTATCCTGTCCACTAACACTGTCCTGATTGGCTCGTGGTTCCATCGTGCGGCACCCAAGTCCTGTTCATGGCACTTTTGGCACGGATTTTGCTCCAGGATGATTGCGGCGCAGATAAGTTTGTGTATCCCACTGTCAAGCAGGGGTACCAATGCAGCACGGTACTCTGGGCATACTGTTTGAGCTACCACTTCCAGCACTTCACGTTAAGGCAGGTGCGGGTGGAAATACTTGATGATATAAATTTTTCTGGTAATGAAAGTTGTAAGTTTTTCGGTAGGCTGCTGCTTTTCCAAGTTTAACCTGCTTTGCACTTGCAATGATGCAAACATTCCTCCAAAGTGGCACTTGGAAAGCATGGAGAAACTCCTGCCACTGTAGGCTGTAATGATTTACATAATGCCACTAGGAGCGTACTTCTCCGGAGAGTTGCTCTCCAACGCAGCTAGGCCACTCCACACATACCCCATAGTGCTGGAGGCGGGATGTGCAGTCCTCCAAAAACACCAATGGTTTCTCTGTGGGCAGGCCCATAAAGATGGGTAGCAACTGAAATTGTGATGGCGTGGTAACATGGTTGGCCCTGGCACAAGAGTTGAGGTAGCTGCAGTGGTTGAGGGGTAGCCTTCCGTTGCTTTGAGGCCACGTGCTCGCAGCTGGCTAGACAGAAGTGTGAGTAGGATACAGCATAGTAGAGTTTGTTGGAAGAATATGGTGTGTGAAGGTGGGCGGTACTGAGATCAGCTGTTGCGGAAAGGCAGGCATGGGAAAGTTGGTAACTAGGGGCAGCATGTAAGGAGTGGACTGTAGGAGAGGGAGAGGTGCTGAGGTCAAGGCTGGTTGACGCGGTGTGGAATGAGCGAGCAGTGTGGTTTTGTTTGCATGTCACATGCGCGTCGGTTGCATGTGACAGGTGCGGTATTGCATCTGCCGCTTCTGTGCATTGCCTGCATATGAACTGGCCTTCTTGTGGTGTAAGTCTTTCGCCAGGCTGCAAACATTGCCCGTGTACATTCACTGCACACACTCTGCACTTTAACACATCTGTACTTTCATCCCCTTCACACTTTGGTCTGTGAGACTGCGTGGGTTAACAATCTGGACCAGTTAGCAAGTCTTTGTAAATGGTAGAAATGTTCACATGGTTTGAGGGGGTAAAACATTGTTGGCATTGAAAGTTTCACCCGCTGACGATAGCGAGTTAGACCACAGATAGGCACACTGCATGATACTTTTGAGTGCACAAACTGCACTGTAATGTGGTTACATCCTGTCCTGCACAAACTGTGTAGGTTGGCCGAAAAATTCTGTTTGTATACTGCTTGGATTGGGTTGGCACTGTATGATGTTTTGGAACTGTCCATTACATCGTAGATGTTCGTGGCGCGGTTGCTCGCAGGGCTGGTCTTACGCATGCATTAATAGAGATGTGTGCCTAATTAATGCTTCACAAGTACGTCATGTGGTACAGGGCAGAAGCACTGCAGACACAGAGGTATCAGGACGCCTGCATGTGTCCAGCCAGCCATTGTTGACATGTGCAGCGCGGCAGCTGGCCCGGCGATGGGGGTCAAGGCCACGGCCTATATCGCGTGGTAGATCCTCTCTGGCTCGCTTAGAGGTGTACCAATCAAAGTTGGAGGAGGTGTGCATGCCTGCACACACACACCCCGCAGCATCGATCAATAATTTCCCCTTGTGGAGAAGTGCTGCAGAAGCATAGAAGGGGGTGAGTGCAGGTGCACCCGCCCACTGTCGTGTAGACCCAAGGTGCTAGAGAGACAGAGAGGGGGGTGGTGAAGCCAATTATGTCTCGCTGTTCCCAAGATGGCCGACTTGCTGTGCGTGTCCTGCCTTGTAGACACAATGGCAAGCTGGATTTTGGTGCACTTTTACTCCACGGGCTGTAGCATCTCAGGGCGTTGTTCTGGCGCTGGATTGGCATTGGATCGTCATCCCACATTGTTCACAATGCTCTTAAGGCGCAATCTTGATGCAGTCGGGGGGAAGGGATGGAAAATTGCCTGCTGAAATTTCTGGAGTAGCGGAGAAATTTGGAAATTCTGTGTCAAAATTTTCAGAGAAAAGGAAATGAGGAAAGGGTACATCCCACGGAAGGGCAACACTTAACACCTTGGGATGGGTGTATATGGGTTTTGAGGGGCGGTGACCAAAAGATGGGAATGAATTAAGGTGAAGGTAACCCGACTTAGATGCCAAACACCGTCGACAGGCGGTGTTGTGATTATGTTGCTGGTGATCTCAGGGTCGTGTGGTCGTCCGCCCAGACGTATGCAGTTCCCTTGGTGATAGAATATTGTTGATTTGTCCCAAAGATGGTGAGGTCAAGCTCCCCTCGCGCCTGATATGTTAAGTATTTAGTGGGCCTATTCAGGCTGGCCCACATGCCTTAAGCAGTTATTAATTGACATTTTAGTTAAGATTGTGCAAGATTACATTACTGAAGAAACTTCTCAAAGGCGGGTTGTGGGGGTTCCGTGCCCCTAAATGCCAAGGAGGCAGTGCGCATAAATAAGAGACGTAGTCTGCTAACACACACACATTTTCCCTCGTACAATACATTAAATTTACATTGCAGTGAAACTGATGCAGTTTCTGGCCACTCACGCCCGCCAGGTGGGCTTAGCTGTTCCAAAACGTTACCTCGAGATGAAAATTAGAGTGAAGTTGAGCTTCCCTATTGCTATTCCTGGGGAAGGATTGGTGGCATCTCCGGGTGCAAGAAAATGAAGGTTTCTGTTTCAGGCCACGCACCAAAACTATTTGCTTGCAAAAACTTAACACATTAAAAAAAACATAACCTTTGCAAATACATAAAAGTTCAACAATAAAATGATAAGAAACCCTTGCTAGAAGAAATAAATAATGGAATGAAATGTGGGCAACGTCACGAGATGAACACACACACTTAAATAAAATAATGGCTTTAATTTTCTAGGGTGTTTTACATGTAATTAATATGTTCTTGAGTTTCACAATATATATTTATTAGTAATTATATTGCGCCTTGCACTGCATGATAGAAATTTTTGATACCGCTCTCTCTTCGGATGGGCGCCGAGGGGAGAAGGGATGGTTGCGCTACACTGCGCTCACTGTACCTGTGAATTGTAATTTAAAAAGAAAAAGCATGTTTACTATAAAATACATTAGCACAGTGTTTAATAGGGTTTTCCTATGTTATAAAGTTATTTTGCATGTACGGATTGACGCAGAACGACGTCCTGACCCTTTTAGACGGTCTGCCACGCAGCATGTCCACCTCCACCGCTACAACTATTAATATTTCTGTAGCAACTATTAATTTTTAAGCATTATCATAATTTTTTCTAAATTGTAATTGGCAAGTGTAAATCATAAAAATTGTTTAGTGTAAGAGAAGGCAAATATATGTTGTTAACTGCCCCAAATAAATACAATTTATCATTATTGCCATTTTTATTATGCCCAATAGAGGCAAACTCTGACAATTATAATAACCAATACACAAACACTTCAAGCTGATGAGTGAGTGAAGATTTGAGTGGCTCTTAACATGTAGTCTTGAGAGCTGATGAGGGTGAAGTGAGGTGAGTATTGAGCAGTGCCAAAATGAAGGGGCAGGAGAAATGGGAGATCCCTGAGAATATCTGCTTGACCAGCGGCATCATCCGGCACGATTCCTACATGCGAAAATCCAGGAGCGACCTCGCTGGGACATTCCTCGGGTGACCAGACCCACCTTGTCCCTTAAACGTGCCTGTTTCACGCCACCTCTGAGTGATAGTTGTGAAGGTATTGTGATGAGGTTGCCACCATGCTGGGAAACTCTCGTGGTACAATCATACAGCTGCTCATGCATTATCCTTAACGCTACCTTAAAGCAGAACCATGTCTGTCATTTCTGAGTTTGTATACTTTCCCATGTCGACTAGTAGTAGAATGCATGCAACGTGCAGTGAACTGTGGGATTTTATTGTACAGTCCTCTCATCTGTTAGGGAGGGGAGAACTACAGTACTGAGAATGAGAGTGGGGGAAAACCATGGCGCTCATCAATATTCTGCACCTCTTATAAACCCCATCACACCAAAACAAGTTACAACATGTAATGTTTACTTGAAAAGGGCAAGTGTTAGACAATTTTTGCAAAAGACATTTCTGTTGCTAATTTTGCCAGAATTTCATAATCTCTAGTCAAAAATAGGACATTTTTCCTGTAATTTTTTTTCCCCCTTCAGAAATAAGGATAGCAACTCCCCCTTTCAACATGATGGGGGTGGGTTACATGTACACAACATTCACTTTATTAACGATTACCATTACTTTGTTTCTGTCTCGCAAACAGTTTACTAAATATGACAATAAATGACAAGTTTTCTAAAACTTTGGAAGCATCCATCACTCTTGCTATTTGACCTGGACCATGGGTTACCTGTCTCAATCTTTTTATTTTCACCACAGGAATAACCAATCAAATTTTGTTGGTATGTTTTAGATACATGTTGCATACGTAATAATATTGTAACATTGCAGCATCTGGATTGACGAATGGAAGTTACAGCTCAGTTAGCTTAATCAGTAGAAATATGATACGTTAAAGGCGCCAAACAAAAATACAATAATAAAGTCTAGTTTCTGTTTATAACTTTGTACTTGCAGCGTATGAACAGGTTTCACAGTCAAACAGAAAGAAATAGCAGCACCGCAGTGGTTTATTGTTAATTTACGTCTTGAAAACTTGCATCGCCAGAAGAAAATACAGGTAGCAACCTCCCATACCGGCTGAGAAATAAACGATCAGGATAAAGTTTGCCGGTGTGGGGGTTATTTGCCACGCCCGACGCAGCCTCGACGAGTGCTGTTTGTCTACTTCTGGTCCTTCACCGTTACCGTGCGATAGGCACACTCAGAGTATTTGTTGCTGTGTAGCTATCAAACTGCATCGTTGGTAAAAGATAATCAAACCTTCTAGAATAAAAACTGTCGACCTGCAGTTCGGAAAGCTTCTATCTTCCAATGCTGATGCTTAACAAAACTAAGATTTCGAAAAGCAAACGTATGCCCCATAAACATAACTACCACGATAAACGAACAACCACGGCTTTAATTTTGAATCCCGATAAAATATTATGAACCTTCGCAAAACGAAAGAAATTTAATCAAGTATCCCTTTCATGAATATATTGCATTGTTACAATATTTTATGATAAATTTTGTAGAAAAAACGTTTTTTTACGTAGTTTTTAATAGATTTTTGACTTTATAACAATTATGTATCAAGGTATGCAATTGAACTTGTTCACTGGAAATAGCATCATTTAATTTTTATACAAAGTACATTGTGATATCATTTAGGCACCAAGCCCATTCATTATATGGATGCCAACTAATAGAGAATATTAACATAAATAGTAGGAATTTTTTGCCCTAAATACAAAGTAAAATAAATTAACATTGCAGTGGTCGTATATATGAAAATAAGTTTTACTTCTTCCCCATCTCTTATTTTTGCTTGATGAAATAAATGATACTAGGAACTGCATTGTT